>VZZY01001580.1:115280-126984 GCA_013400335.1 Eurystomus gularis
TGCCGCCTCACCTCTGCCTGGGTCGACCTGGGACCTGTCTTCTGGCCCCGCTGGGTGCGCCACACCGCCTGCGAGACTGGCCCGCCCGGCTGCTCCTGGCCCCCCGGCATGGCCTGCCACCCTGCGCAGCTCGCCCACATCAAGCTGCTGGCCTGGCACTGCTGGGCTGCCGGAGCCTCCGGCCCCCCGCATTGCGCATGGCGGCAGATCCCTTACCCCGTCGTGGCCGCCTGCAAGTGCTCCTGCCGCTGAGGGAGCTGTGGAAGGACCCCTCAGCACCTGTTCTTGCAGCCAAGCAGCCTGAAAAGACAAGTGGTGGCCTGGACTCACCCTTGGGGCTGGGGGGATAATCCCCACAAATGGAGAAATAAACCTCCAGAAAGGAAGTGGGGACCAGCTGCGGTCGTTTTGCTGTTTCTTGCCAAAGTCCCCAGGCGGAGGGATGCAGCTGCTTCACCCCTCGCCTGCTAGCACGGGAAGGTTGCATGGGTGGAGGCCCTTGTTGCAGCATTTATCTCCAGCAAAGGATTCAGGATGGGAAAATCACGGCACTTGACAGCAAGTTCAGACCCCGTTTGCATCAGCCCCAGCAGGCTTGGTCCAAGGTGGGCATCCCTGCCCGCCTGAGCAGAGCTGTGGGCAGGGAGCGAGTGCAGACAGATAGTGATGGGGAAGGGGTAAAGGGAGGGGATCACAGTTCAGGGTGGAAATGGCAGTGTGGAGAGGGGCTGGAGGGTGTCAGCAGGAAGCAGGGGTAGGTTTGGGACTGCAATGAGAGAGGCATCCTGGTGGGGGTGGAAGAAGTGGGGAGTTGTATGGAACGCGGGGCTCAATGCATCTTGGGGGGTGAGTGTGCACGGAAACTCCATGGGACAGGGCAGTCCCCTGCTTCGAGGTACAACGGGTGAGATACAGGAATCCCAGACCTATCTCACATGGTGTAGAGGGTGATGGCTGAAGACCCAGGGGGAAGCCTGGCAGAGCAGTGTACAAGGTCTGGGGTGGGTCGGTGAGCCTGAGGTGGGAACTGCATCCTTGAAAAGTGGCATCTGCCTCTACATTCCACCCCGCGAAGAGTCCGCAGCTTTCTGGGCGGAAGGCCTTGAAGAAATAAAGAGCGGGCGGCGGCTTTGCCTGGGAATGCAATATTAACATGGCGCCTGCAGTCGATGGGTGCTGCATTATTAATTTCCAGCGTGCCATCATCTGACCCTCCTGCCTTCCCCAGGCTCCAGTGCAAACCACAGTCTGCTGCAGAGCTTGGCCTTGGAGCAGGCGGAAAGGCAGCCAGTGTGCAGGGGGTCGGCTGCCGAGGGGTCTGGGAGAGACGGTCAGGGCACCTGGTGAGGGGAGAAGGGGNTGGGAGAGACGGTCAGGGCACCTGGTGAGGGGAGAAGGGGGAGAAGGGGGAGAAGGGGGAGAAGGGGGAGCCTACGTGTGCACACAAGAACAAGTGTGTGCATTGCAGGGGAGGGAGGCTGCTGCTGCTACTCTTGCTTGAGGGAGGGCTTGAAAGCTGGAGCAGGGTTAAACTGCTTGCGGTGGCTGTCCTGCATGGAGCAGAGACATTGACAGTGCTCACTGCAGTATCCCAGGGGAAAGGGGGAGGGCTGGGCTGAGGACCACCAGAAGGGAGAGAGGGGAGAAGCCTGGTACAGCAAAGGAGGTGTGCAAGTACGGAGGAGCAAGGGGCTATGCATACATTGTGGCTCAAAACAGCAGTGATTCGGTTTAGGGACTCAAAGCTCCTGTACCGGAGCCCATCTGGATGAAGCTCCATCTGTTCCAGGTTGCAAGAGGGGCTGGAACACAATCCCCTGCCATTTCTCCATTACATTCCCTATTCCCAAAATACTGCCTGTTGATGAGGATGAAGAGTTTGCAGCAGTATGAGGGCCTGGCACCACACAGAGGCAACTCCATTATCATACTTTATCAGCAGGCTCAGCTCAGGGCCCTGCGGAGATGGAAAATTAAACAAAATTGGCACACAGTTACACTAACAGCTGCTCTAGCAAGGTCCAGCAACAGGCTGGACATGGCAAATGGAAAATGTGTTTCTCCCCTGGCCTCTGCATCCCCAAAAGCCTTGCAACCCTGGATTAGCTTCCATATTCTTCTGCAGTTGCTCTGGTTCTGGTCAGACACGTTATCACCCTGTACCTCACTGCCTAATGGCAGGTAGTGTTTTTGGAGCAGGTCTTTGCTGACGTGACCCAGTGCTCCTGCCCCCAAGCACAGCACACTCTCCTGTTGCCTGTCCCCGGCTGCAGGCTGCTGGTACTCAGCTCAGCACATGTGGGCAGGCAGCAGGACACACTTGATTTCTCATCTGGAGCTAAACTGATGCAAACAAAGCAATGCTGAGAGCTGCCCAGGACCCACGTGTTCCTCCTTAATTGCCAAATCTCTACCCCAGCACGGCTTGGAAGACCAAGTCTGGAGATCCCAGCTGGATCCTGTGTGTTCCCTGCTGTGCGAAAATTGCAGCTGATGTAGGAAAATGACAGGTTTCAGTCACCTGCTCTGACCCCAGCCTCAGCCCTGGGCAGAAGCAGGCCCTCTCACCTTGCTGCTGGCCTCTGCTGCCTCGGCTTGCCTGCTGCCCAACGGCCTCTCTGGAGTGAGATGCAGCTCCCAGGGCAGGTTTAGGAGTACAGCAGTGATGGGCAAAGCCTTAGAGCTAGCCCTGGAGATGAAGCAAGCCTCACACCTCCCATCAGAGAATGGGATGGGGAGAAAGGAGGATGGCAGCTTTGGCCAGCCCACCTTCTTTCCTGAACCAGCTGCTGGTGGCACAGGTTGCCAAGGGCTTTGGAAACCCCCCTGCTTCAATCGAGAACCACGGTGGGCAGATCTGCTGGGGTGATGCTGGTGGACCTGCAGAAGAGGCGGAGGAAGCACCTCGGGCATACCAGCAGCCATCAGCAGGAGAGAGTAGGAGCTGCAGCACTTCAGTGCCTGGACTGAGGTTTCAGGGAAGACACAGCAGAGTGTCCATTCACAGCAAGAGAGAATGGGGATGGGCTGCAGCTCCTGGATGAGAGAATAAGAGCCACACAATTATCTGCTTCACTGCAGGTCACCTTTAATGACACAAAAGCTGGTTGCCAGTGCCACTGCCCGCATGCTGCAATGGCCACAGCCTCCCACAGGCTGTGATGCCTTGAGGACTGGTCCTGCTCAATCCTTTTCCCCTGGCATAGGCACTTCATTGTGGGCATGGAGGGTGCTGGAGGAGGCACTTGCTGAGGAGGCATTTGTTAGCCCCTCAAGGCAGTGCTCCATGCTTCCGTCCCACCTCAGTGAAGGCTTCTACGCAGCGGTCAATATCCTCATCACTATGCACAGCTGAGATCTGGACCCGGATGCGGGCCTTTCCCTTGGGGACCACAGGGTAGCTGAAGCCAATGACATAAATGCCTGGAGAGGAAATGCACAGAGAGTCAGAGTGGGCTGGGAGGGAGGGAGGCTGTGGTGGTAGTGGATGATCAAAAGGCTTTTGGATCCTCCCTCCCCCCTCTCAATAACCATTTCCAGACTTTAGGGTTTTCAAGTGACATCTGCTCCCAGGCATGGAAATGAGGGTTAGGGCCAGTGATGGGGATGGAGTCCAGCACGGCAGGACAAGAGGGCTACTGTAAACCCCTCCACCAGAAGAGAAAGGAGGTGAGGCCAGCAACGGTCTAGGGGGGACTAAGAGGACATTTCCAGCTGGAGGATAGAGAAATAAGATTTCACGCAAGAACATCCTCTGGAGGAGGAATGGTGGTGGCACCACCACTGGCTGTCCCCTCTGCCAGGGTATGTGTCTGCATCCAGAGCTCCCTCCCTGGTTCACCTCTATTCAGCATGTCCTCAGCCATCACTGCAGCCAGCCGAGCATCCCCAAGCATGACAGGACAGATAGGGTGGTCCTTCCCTGAGATGGTAAAGCCAGCTGCCGTCATCTTGCTTCTGAACCTGGTGAAGAGAATGAGAGGATGAGTAGAACCTCATCACCCCTGTCATTGTGGATCGCTGTCTTGCTTTTCCCTGGGCACTCTGGCCACCAAGAGCTGGGCGTGGTTCTGCTCCACCTGCATCTCCCGTGCAGGAAAGAGACCTCTCTTTTTTGAGTGACCTCCTGCCATTTCCTGCTGAGCTCCATGAGACTGCAGCTGCTTGAGGGGCAGATGTGTCCCAGCATACAGAGCACCCAGATGTGACAGATCTGCCTGCACATCTGTCTGACACAGAGGCACATCCTGTGGTTTCCCCCGAGCACCCTCTGGCCAGGACTTGCAAACTACCTTCATGGCTGTCACCAGTGGGTGAAAAACACACACGGACAACTCATTCCGAACGAACCTCTCCCTCTGCTCCCACTCCAAAATGGCTCACTCACCGCTGGGTCTTGGCAGCCATGGACTGTGCAATGGCATTGCTCTCCATGAGGAGGTCCAGGGCCTTGGATGCACAGCCTACAACAGCGGGGGGCAGGCTGTTGGAGAAGAGGTATGGGCGGGAGCGCTGGCGGAGCAAATCGATGAGGGGTTTGGGGCCAGTTGTGTACCCACCTGCAGATGGAGGACAGAGAAATGGACAAGGCACCTCAGAGTGACCTGTTCAGAGTCAGGGGGGGAGGCTTGGTAAAGCCAGCCTGTCACCTACAGCAGGAATTTCGGTACAAACCGGGCCTACAGAAATCAGAGCTTATGCCTTTTACCAAGACTTTCCATCTTGAACAAAAAAGCAAAAGCATGGGGAAGATGATAGTGGAAGAGGTATGTGGCAGGGCCTCCCTTGACCTTGAAGCAGGGTCCCAAATTGAGCTTCATGCCACCAGTAGAAGAGAACAATGTGTATTTTTTGCTTAATCATTAGGCAGAGGAAGGAAACATCAAAGTGTTGCTCTTGAGCTCTTTAGGGCATGGAGGGCCTTGGACAGGAAAATGCCTTTACCTGCAGCTCCTCCAAGAGCTTTTCCTAGAGTGGAGTTGATGATGGTGACTTTGTCCATCACTCCCAGGAGCTCATCGGTACCCCTGTAGAAAATGGAATGGCACATTATCAGCTGTACCAGCATGAACCAGCACAGCCTCTCTACACCTGATGCCTCCAGGGAAACAAAGCACCACCAGGCAGGTCTCTGTCGTCCCTGCTTCTGGTAAAGGAAGAACATCCCCCTGTGGTAGTTCAACACAAGTGTTGATCTTTCCTTCTGTAGAAAGGCTAATGTGGGATCTCCTGAGGCAGAAGCATGGGTTCTTCTTCCTTTAGAGATGGGAAAACGCTCAAACTTACTGCACAGAAGCTAATAATCCAAACAGAGCACTAGCCATCGCTGCAGGTCTTGCACATGCCTGTGACATGTCACACCATTGGCATACACCAGGGAAAAACAGTTGCCTGGCTAGAGGTGGGCTGTGCAC
The DNA here is from genome assembly GCA_013400335.1 of Eurystomus gularis. Classification (NCBI taxonomy): domain Eukaryota; kingdom Metazoa; phylum Chordata; class Aves; order Coraciiformes; family Coraciidae; genus Eurystomus; species Eurystomus gularis. Next base: position 120,695 of record VZZY01001580.1, read on the forward strand.
ATTGCTGATGTGCTGCCCTAAATGCACACAGGTCTAAAGCACCTGTGTCAAGATCTGTGCTAGTGGAACCAAACAGATGTGACAAACATGCTCTGCAGCTTTGCATCCTCCAGCCCACAAAGGGAGGATGAGGCGTGGCCACCCATCTTCTCTGTTGACTCTCCTGATACACAATGTTGCAGACAACAGCCTCAGCTTCATACTGAAACTAGCATAACTCATGAAGTGCCCAGTAACCATTCTATCTCCCTCCAGCTGTTGTGCACTTACACTCCTCAGAGCAGTCAAACAGTTGCTTTTGCAGCTGCTGGGACCAGAGAGCCCACTGGGACAGAGCAACAAGATTTACCTCAACTCACAGGATGGCTACCATGACCCAAGGAAGAAAAATTACAAACCAAACAGATCATCCTATGATGTCTTCCTTATGAGGATTTAAATATGAGAAAGCTCAGTACAACTGCAGGGTTAGGAATATATTAAAGCTCAGCACAACCTCCTCTCTTATTAGTGATGAAGTGCCACCAAGAGTGGCATCCCTTCTCTTAAAAGGTGCCTCCTGCACCATCATTTTGCTCCAGGATGAAACATTTGCCATGGCCTTGGTGAGAAAATGAGGCAAGTTTTCTTGCTTAATTTTCCCTTCTCATCTATTTCACAGCTTGATGTGGACTTGCCAGCTCCCCACATTATATCTGTCTAGAGAGGAGAGAGCTGGAAGGGAGCTCTCCCTAGAGAAGCTTTCAGCTTTTTGAGATATGGCTTTCTCCTCATCATCTCCTCCACTATCCCTCCATCTGAGGAGACACCCATTGCTCATTCCTACAGCTGTTGCCTCCTACAGGTCTCCACCTTCCAGCAGAGAGCAAGAAGGACCACATAATGGACATGTCGTACTCACATGCCTGCACAAAACAAGCATGTGAAGTATCTCTTCTCAGCAAACACTTGCAGCAAGTGCGCTGCTTGGCAGATGGAGGATCTCCAGGGGATGGAGGGAAAAGCTGCCCTGAAGGAATTAATCAATCTGTGCAAGTTAATTTCACAGAACCTCCAAGACCCAAGCATTTCAAAGTGGTATCTGAGAGCAAATCCTTCTGCTGGCCAGGAGAGGCAGATGAGATGGTCACACCATCCCTACACACTGAGAAGCAGCTGTCACACTGGGATGGGTCAGTGCTAAAGTATTCCACTTCAATCCCCTCAGGTGCCCCAGAAGGGATATATATGAGGGGATGGCTGAGGCAGAGGTGGGGTGCGAAGCCTTCAAGAACAGTGGTCCCAGGAGTCCCCACACAAAAACACATTGGCCACTGCCACCTTTGGTCTTGCCTCAGAAGTAGTTGGGGGAAGAAGAAGGTTGAAATGGCCACTTACCGGCCATTAGGTCCCAGGAAGCCTGTGGCATGGCATTCATCAATGAAAACCAGGGCATCATACTTCTGGGCCAGCTGGCAGATCTCCCTCAGGGGTGCAATGTCACCGTCCATGGAGAAGGCACCATCAGTGGCTACCAGCCTCAGACGATGTTTCTGTGGGAGGGAGAGCAGCATCCCCAGAGGTGAAGATGTCAGCCTGAGGAGAGGGGCTCACAAAGGAGGCCAGGACATAGTCCAGTTCCATAGGAAGTGGATATATCTAACCGAGTTGGGGAGGTTTGCATTGCAACCAGCTGCTCTCCCACCTTGCCTATCCATGCCTACCTGTGCCTATTGACAAAAACGATGCCTATTGCACAGGAAAAGGTGGAGTTCACCTTTGGGGCTGGTTACTGAAGTGAGCACCCTCGTGCTGGGGTGGGAGCAGACTTCCATACCTGCGTGTCCTGCAGCTTGGCCTCCAGGTCCTGCATGTCCATGTGCTTGTAGCGGTACTTGTTAGCCTTGCACAGGCGGATCCCGTCGATGATGGAAGCATGGTTCAGCTCATCTGACAGCACTGCATCCTCCGGGGTCAGCAGAGCCTGGTGGACCCAAACAAAAAGGATTTTACTTTGCTCCAGTGTGTCGGCTCACCAAGATCTACCAGCATCTCTCAATGCAGAGGACATGGCTGCATTTGATTGCAGCTGCCACGTCTCTCCTGGTACCACTTCCTAGCCATCTTATCCCTTGATTTCCTTAGGCCAGGCTCTTGCCTGTGGCATCTGAGCTCAAAACTTCCCTCCCCTTCCCTAGCAAGCCTGGGGAATCCCCATCTATGCTTCAAGGGGGAGTACAGACCTCCTAAGAAACAGGAGCCCTCCCCAAAACCTGGAGCTGGCTGGGAAAGGGGGAGGTGAGGGCTGATGAAACAGCTCCACATGGCTCCCCCAGTCCAAGGGCACCAAGACAGGGTTCTCTGGCACCAGTCACTGCCATCTCCTCTGTGGTACAGAGCTCACATCAGAGCCTCTGGAAGGCAGGGTAGGCACATCACCGTCACATCTCTCCTCCAGGCATAACACAAGGAAAGTCCCACGAACCTCAAAGATACCAGCATTGGCATCAAAGCAGCTGGCATACAGAATGGCATCTTCCCGCTGGTGGAAATGTGCAATCTTCTGCTCTAAGTCCTTGTGTATGCTCTAAAGAGAAGAAGAGGAGCGAGCATCACTGGTGGGGCAGCACAAGTTCTCACTTGTCTGCTGCTGTTAGATGCTGACTGCAAGGGGAGGGAACAGCCAGGTTTTATCCACAAAAGGTGTGTGTGTGCGTGGGAGAAGTTAGTTGTGTTCAGAGAGCGCTTGCAGACGCGGCCCTAAAGTGCGGTTATGGGTTTGGGCACCAAAAGCGCAGCAGGGAGACTTCAAGCTCCCCACCCACGGACAGGCAGCTCAGAGTTGTCTCCGCACTTCACCAGCTGGGGCTTTGAAAGGGCTCCAGTGGTGATAAACTGGGGTGGGTTCGACAGAGCCGTTTCAAGTCAGACTCGATGTAATTTTGACCCTCAAGGGAGGAAAAAAAGACATTCATTTTCTGAATCCAGAGGGGTGCTTTGTTTCTTTGCCCCCTGAGGTTTGCAATGGATTAAACTGGCGTATTTCCAGCTCTCGGGCTAGTGAGGACTCAGCAGGCTTTTTTTCCAACCGGCCACGTGTACCTTAGCGCCACGCCCGCATGCGAGGAGGGGGGTCTGAGCGAAGCCCCTGAGAAAGGCTACCCTGGAGCAGGGGATGCTGCCCCGGTGCCCGGTACCTGGGTACCGCAGATGAAGCGGACGGAGCTGAGCCCAGCGCCGAACTTCTCGAGGGCCTCCACAGCAGCGCGGATCACCTCGGGGTGGCTGGAGAGGCCCAGGTAGTTATTGGCGCAGAAGTTGAGGATCCCTGTGGGAACAGAGAGAGAGAGAGAGAGAGAAGCGCGGCGTCGCACCGGAGGAAGAAGCCGAGAGCCCTCCCCGCCACCCCGTACGCACCGGCTCCGCCGCCAGCCAAGCGGAGGTGGGGACCCTGGCGAGAGGTGATGACCCGCTCGCTCTTCCAAGTGCCGGCGCCTCGGATGTCCTCCAGCTCGCTCTCCAGACGCCGGCGGAGCTGAGCCGCCGCCGACCCTGACGCAGCCCGAGGGCCNGCCGTGGCTCCGGACCCGCTCCCCACTGGGCTCCTGCGGCTTGGGGGGACTCGGCACCTTCTCCAGGAGGTGTCCCGGCCGGTTTTGGGGCGCAGGGTCTGTCCCAGGGCCTTTAGGCACCCCAGAAACAGGTGATTTGGGATCATAGAATCACAGAACGGTTTGGGTTGGAGGGGAGCTTAAAGGTCATCTAGTCCAACCTCCCTGCAGTGAGCAGGGACGGCTTCAACTAGATCAGGTTGCCCAGAGCTCTGTCCAACCTGACCTGGAATGTTTTCAGGGACGGGGCATCTACCACCTGTCTGGACAACCTGTGCCAGTGTTTCATCACCCTCATTGTAAACATCTTCCTTATATCTAGTCTGAATCTTCTCTCTTTTGGTTTAAAACCATCACTGCACCTAAGGTATTTGGGGTCCTTAGCACAGGTGATCCACCTGGATCCTTGTGTCTTAGGTGGTTTATGGGTGCCCACCACAGGGGGTAATGAAGCAAGGATTCATTCTATAGGATTTGGGTGCATCCAGCCGAGGTGTCCAAAGATCCTTTGGTTTAAGAGTTTTAGGTCCTACCAGCTAAATGAGATTAGGTACCCAAGCCCAAGGAATTTCAATGCCTTTGGCCTGAGGGGTTTGTAACCCACAGGCCCCCTGGGTTTAGACGGAAAGAGTCCAGATGCATCAGGCATCTCTACCCTCCACTATAACTGATTGGGGTTCCTGTGGGCAGAGTCATTTAAACCTCTCCTGTCCAGGAGGATTAGGCACCAGGCTTTTGAAAGTGGTTTAGGGTCTTCAGCCTAGGTGGTCTGGGAGCCTTTGGTCCAAGGGTGTTAGGAACAAGAGCTCAAAGGGATTAGGTGTCTCCAGGCAAAGGATTTCTATACCCTGAACTACACAGTTTGGGATCTTCAATGGCTAAAAGGCTCAGGAACCATCTGCCCAAGTGATTTAGGATCAGCAGGCCAATGGATCTGGGATCTACTCTCCAGGAAGGTAAGGACCCCAGGCCCATGGGATTTAGGCACAGCAAGCCCAAGGGGACTGGGCACCCACAGCCCCTGGGATTTTGGAGCTCCTGGTCCAGATGGTTGGGGATCCTGACATCCAAGAAGTTTAGATGTCTCTAGCCAAGGGGGAACTCATCACCTCCTGCCCAAGGCTATCAGACCCTGCCAAGCAGCAGGGCCTACCCCCAGGCTCCCTGCCAGCCCTGGCTGTCAGGACCGCCCAGCCCTGCCTCCGGAGGGGCTCTGACCACAGCCAGGCAGCCCCGGAACAGTGCCAGCCCCTGCTGGGCACACAGCCAAAGCTGTGGGGTGACAGCGGGGCTATGCCCTGCAGCCTTCACCCTGCCCTGGCTGCTCACTCCAGCCTGCCCAACGGAGCTGCCTGCTGCCATGCTCAGGCTTGTTCTTCCCCCGGGAGCAAAGCTGCTCATAGCTGTGTTTGTCCTTTCTCCCCGGGAATCAACAACTTCCCGTTTGCTGGACACCTCTCCAACTCCTTGAAGGCAAATGTGGACAAACCCTGACCCTGCTCCACCTCCTCTTTCCCATCCCGTCCTGTTCTGTTCCTGCCACAAGAGTCCTTGCCACCACCCAGCTGCACCACAGCAGCTCCGCAGGCAGGCAGGCAGCCCCATTGCCCATCTGGCTGGGTGGTTATCTCCAGCATGAGCCAGACCCCACGCCCAGCAGCCCAGCACACCTCATCTCAGCCCCTTGCTTGGGAGCCAGAGTGGTGGAGGAGGGAGCAGGGAGCCCCTTTTCCTCCTCCTGGGAAGGCTGCAGCTCTTGCAGCTGCACGTTCCTGCTTCCCTTCCAACACGGGCAGAGCCTTTGCCTGGCCCCAGCAAACACACAACCCCCTGGGAGCTGGGGCTAGATCAGGAACTGAGATCCTGTATTGCCTTGACAGACACATGGGGTCACCATCCCTCCCAACACACAACAAGCAGCCCAGGGTTAAAAAAAACAACAGACACACGCAAGAAATTTCTGAGACATCGAAATAAAAACCCAGACCAGTAACTCTTAAAAATGGGAACTCTCCATACCAAAGGTGTTCCTTGTTTTTTTCATCAGCTGCCTTGTTTTAGCTATTTCCAGAAAACAATAGATCAATTCTTTATAAAATTCAATAGAAAGGGGTAAAATTGAAGGCAAAAGCTATTTACAGAAACCAGTGGGGAGAGTACTGAAACACCTCCAGGCTTCTCACTTCTTCTTGGGTGATTTCCGCACGGTGGACTTGGCTCTGGGTTTCGACCGCTTTGCCTTCTTGGGCTTGGACGCCTTCAGTGACTTGGCCTTAACAGTCTTTGGTTTCTTGGCTTTCTTCGGGCTGGCTCTCGACTTCTTCCTCGCTTTCCTGGCAGGAGATTTGGGCTTCTTTGCCGGCGACTTGGTTTTCCTGGGTCTGGCGGCTTTCCGGGGCGACATGGACTTCCTGGCCGCCTTCTTTCTCTTCTTGGCCGGGGACTTCTTCGCCTTGTCAGCCTTGGCCAGGCGGAAAGAGCCTGAGGCGCCGACGCCTTTGGTCTGCTTGAGGATGCCGGTGGCAAGCAGGCGCCGAATAGACAGCTTGATCTGGGTGTCAGCGTGCTGGCCCACCTTGTAGTGGCTCTTCACGTACTTCTGGATGGCCTGGCGTGAGGAGCCGCCGCGGCTCTTCTCGGCCCGGATGGCCGCCGCGATCATGGCCGAGTAGGTGGGGTGGGCCGCCGGCCGCCGCGCCG
>VZZY01001580.1:127143-146496 GCA_013400335.1 Eurystomus gularis
GACTGCCCGGCGCGCGCCGCCCGCCCGCCCGTGTCCCCGTGTGTCCCCCGCCCCGCCCGGCTGGGACACGGAGAGACACCGGGGTACAGGGAAGAGTGTTTGGGAGGACACCGCGTGGGGACAAGGCGGGACACTGGGGGGGTGTCACTGCTGGACAGGGAGCAGCTCCTGGGGGGACACTGAGGATGAGGAGGGACGCTGGAGGGGTCACTGGGGAACAAGGAGGAGCATTTGGGGGGATATTGGGTAAGGGACAAGGAAGGACACTAGAGAGGACGGCAGCAGGACAAGGAGGAGCACGTGGGGAGACCCTGGGTGGGGAGAAGGAGAGACACGGGGGGACATGGAGGAGACAAGGAGGGGCATTTGAGCGGGTGCTGGTTGGGACAAGGATGGACACTGGGAGGGGACATGGGCGACACTGGGGATCACTTGGGGACACTAGGGAGATAGCGGGGTACACGGCAGGAACACTTGGAGCAACATCAAGACACATGGAAGGATGCTTAGGAGGGGACACTGTAGGTCAAGGAGGGACATCTGGAAGAAGACAGAAGAAGCAACACAAGGAGAAACAACAGGGGACAAGAAGGGACACCGGGGAGGACATTAGGAGGGACAAAAGAGGAGACAATGGGAGGACACCAAGGAGAAAAGGGGGAGCATGGGCTCAAAACAGGCTCAGCAGCAGTACCCCACAGCCCAATGCCTCTGCCCCCCTCCTCTTTGCTCTCCACCAGGTGCTTTGAGGACATCAGCTCAGCCCTTGTATGTGTGTGGTGGGGGTCACAAATATCAGGCTGCCCTGTTTTGTCGGGAGACGGGGCAAACAACTCTTTGTGCGGGAACAGAGCAGGGTCATGTAACTGTGACAACCAGCCACCCCTTCCCAGCTGGGTGAGTGGTCGGCTGTTCCTGGGAGATTAAACACAGCCGCTATCATCATCTCACCTGTAAGACTCAGATGATGTTTTCCCGCTTATTTCTTAGAAACACATGGGTACAGGTGCCTGGCGCCCACCTACATGCCATGTGGTGCTCAGAGGTGAACCCTGGCACCTCTGAATCCCTCAGTGCTTTAGCGAGACACTAAAACACACAGCGAGCACCTGCCTGTAACCTCCACGGGCCCTGGATGCCCAGGGGCATGAAAACCACCGGCCAGGGACACACAGGAGTATACATAAAAATAGACATGGACATATATGTATACAAATAAATAGAAATAATAGAAACAGAAATAATAGAAATAGAATTAGCATTAGAAATAGAAATATTTAATGCCCTTTCCATGACAAATGCACTATGTGAGGTTGTGGTATGCTCCTGTCCCAGGTGGAGGCACTTGGCCCCCTGATGCTTTCCACTGCTGGAAGAGCTGCTGGCGGGACCCCCTTGTGCCTCCCTCCCTGGTGCTGCTCCTTCACATATCCTGCTTCATTCGAGGAGCAGGAAAGTTTTGCAGCACCTGCAAACCACTTGATTTTATCATGAGCCAAGAGCTCTTAGTTGCAGAGAGGAATAACCACCCTCCCATCACCCCTGGGTTGGTTTTTTTTGCCAAAAACTCATGAACACATCGCTTTCTATCCCACATGGAATGCATAGGCAGCAAGCTCTGGTGGCCTCTGCACAACGCTTTGACCAGCCGAAGGACCTCTCATTTTTCCTAGCCAGGAATAAACCGCCATGGCTGGCTGCCTGCACGTAGGCGCATGCAGATAAGGCACCATCTGCTTTTATTTGCATCCAAGTTTTTAACCGTCAGAAGTGGGTCTCTCGTATGCCAGGCTCTGAGGTAGATGAGGAAGGGGGTACAAGCATCAGCCTTGAGCCCCTGGGGTTGGCACAGAGCCACAGGCTGACTGCAGAGCCTCCAGCCTTAAAAACTAGGCAGTCATTATCAGGGCAGTGCAGTGATGAGGAGTCAAGTGGAGGCAGATGCTTTACCTAACTCTAGCCAGCTGAAAATGAGGGGTCTAATCTCAGCTGGTCACCTGGGCAGCTCCTGCAGCTGACCGGGGCTGCTCAACCTCCTCTGGCAGGCAAACACCTTCTCCCCTATATGTGGGAGGTCCAGCTCTTTCATCCAAGACTAGCTCTAGTCAAAAGAGGAAAAAGATCCTGTGCTCCCAAGTGACTCGGTGGAGGGAAGGTGGTCACAGCTCATCAGGCTGCTGCTGGCCTTGCACATGGAGAGGATCTGGTCAAAGTAACCCCTAAGGGCCCCACTTGATATTGGAAAGCATCCCTTGAACTCTGCACTGTTATACCAATGCATCCTTAACATGACCTGGGCAGGATCGTAAAGGGTTTTCCAGCCCCTGGTGGGATGTTAGGGCTGGAGGCAGGATGCAGATGCTGCAGGCAATGCAAGCCTTGCTCCCTCTGGGAAGTGGGGTCCCCTGCGGGCAGCATGAAGGGGCTCACCCGGAAACAAAAATTATTCCCATGGGCCACTCATGTTGCCATGCCCAGTTTGTGCCTGTGTTTTTGGCCACAGGAACCTGCCACCATGTCCAGGGTGGGGCGTGTTACCTCCTGCACCCACTTTTCTCCTCAAGGACAGCTACCCAACCACTCCAAGCCTCCTGTGCCTCCTGTTTCTGACATTAGAGGTTGGGAAATCCTGCTTCTCTGACGAACCCCTGAAGACAGAGCCTGGCAGAGCAATCCTCTCTGTAATTCCATTTACCTTCTCCTTCCTCCCCATGCTGAGTTCAACCAGAATCTACAGGAATTTACGCACTTGAGCTGTGGCTTTCATCTTAAATGGTCAAACTTTGTCCATCGTGGATGTGCTACAGCTCTGCCGGGTAACAGCCCTTGCCTCGGAGGGGTAGGGTGGCTGTTTGCTGGCATCTGAGCGCACCAGGGCGCTTCTGGCAACTAATGCCAGCAATAACATTTCAATTTACCTGGTTTCCATTTTCAAAGAGGCTTGAAATCCCCTGCAGTGGGACAGCCTCAAAGGCACTCAGGTCTAAGTGCTTCAGTGCTTTTTTAGTGGCAAAACAGGGAAATTGGCTGGTTTTCCAAACGTGCTCATCAGAGCTTCAGCCCTGAGCCCCCGGTGTACAATGCAGAGTGGTCAGCCCAGCACCAAGCCGCTCAGCCTGGTCGCCACCAACAGCAGAGTAGGCTTTAATTATGCCAATAAATGGAAAAGAGTTATTGCTTCTGGTTACTGGACTGATTATCACTGTTTTAAAAGATCTATGAGCTGTTTTTTAAGGGCAAGCTCCTTATGTGAGCTGGGATGCTGGCTCTCATACAGCCAGAGTACTGTATGACTCTGGGTTTTCCCCATGCTTGAGGCTGGGATGCTTCTCGCAGCCACAACCCAGCTGCAAGCCAGTGAATACGGTACAGGAATCGCTTTGGGGTGCTTTCTGGGCTCTGCTGGCCATTGTGCCTGGCACCTTCAGGCATTTTAGCCACCCCCTCTCCCTCCCACTTTCCTCCCACTCAGCTCCTCTGCACCCAGGAGATAGTAATATAGAGATGACGGGACAACCCTTATCAGCCCACTGCAGAAGAGACAGGGGCCGCCTGATTAACGAAGTTCTAGTTTAGGAGGTGGCGGTTCCCCATCACCCTAGGATGATGGGATGCTCCTAACCAGCTCGTGGCTGATCTGCAGCCACAGAGCCTCAAGGAGGGGCAGCTCGACTGCATGTCAGGCACCCACACATTTCACCCGCGCTTACATGACACACTTATCGGGGTCAGCAGCACCCCGTCAGGAAGGCAAAGAAAAACACTGTGCCAACAAACCAACCCAAACAAACACAAGATACCACACCCCTTGGAGAAGGGCCTGGCAAGCTGCATGTGCAAGAAGTTCACGGTTCACCCCTCGCTTACCCTCTGCCTGCCCCCAGTGCCTCACTTTTGGGGGTTTCCTCCCCCAGGAGTAGATATGACCACACGGACTGTATTTTTTCCAAAAACCATGTACGTGCTGCCCAGCTCACAACACTGTGCCCTGAACGCTGCTGGTTTTCCTCCTTTCTTGGTCCCTACCAGTAACCCCTTGCAAGACCAAGCCCTGCAGCCTGGAAGCAGTTGCCCCAAGCTGCGCTCTTGCCTTTTGCCTTCCTTCCCATCTCAGCCCCCAGTGTGCCAAATACTTGCCCAGTCCCAAACTCAACAGCAACAGCCCTGTCCTCCTGGGAGGCAGACGGAAAAGTCTGGATTTTGGGCAGTGCAGGGATGAGGGTTTCTAAACCAGAGGCAGGAGGCCAAGTGCCAGTGAGAGCAAGTCCTGGCTCCGCATGGCCGCAATGGGGAGCCAGCTGCTGAGCTCAGCACTAGCCTCTTGCATCAATGGCTGGGTTGCCCCAGCACCTCAAGTTCACGATGAAAGCCCGCAACCGTTTTACCAGAATTTGGGACTTACAAAGCAGCTAGCCTTACCTAGGGAAAACAGTCGCTTTAGCTGTGCCCATGGAGGAGCAGGTCTGAATTCGCCTGCATCCCACTGGCCCAGGGGTCACTGATACCACCGCAAAGTTATCGCACACTGAGCAAAGGTGTGCTGCCCTAAGACTCCTCATTGTGTCTGCCTCCACATCCTTACATCCTGCTCCAGCCCCCCAGCTGATGCATCCATCACCTCCATCCAAGGTCCTCCTTGATCTCTTCACCTTCCCCTCTTCAGATGGCGCATCCACGCTCAGCATGAGCCTGTAATTGCCATAGCAGCCTCTCCGCAGAACAACAGCTCACATTTACACTGCGATGGGGCTGAATGAGGACCAGTCACCCCCAGTCATCTGTTCTGCCAAAAAAAAAGCAATCTGCTTCACCCAAAACCCAGAGGAGGAAAGCATTTGAGATCCCTCTGATCTTCTCCAGGTTCTACATATACTGTTTACTCTGCCAGTAATTTGCAGTGCCATTTGTCCCCTCCCCAAACTGGATTTACTAATGCAGCCCAGGCGCAGCTGCTCCTCTGTGGGGCTAAGTGTTCACATGGGATTTTTGGAGTGGTGTGGTGAAGCAGATTTTTTCCCCCTCAAATCCAAAGGTGGAGCAGAAAGCTGGATAATGACACTGCAGGGCTCCTCTTGTTCTCTGGCCAGGGGCTAGGGGTGCTCCCACTACTTTCCCTCTCCAAATCCAGAGGGAGAGAATAGGCAGGTCAAGATGCCCCAAGAATCATACAGGAACCTGGAAAAATGACCCTCCACTGCCTCACTGGGTTAGGGCCATGTGGTAAGCCTTCCCCTCGAGGAATGTATTTTTCTCAGCAAAACGGGAAGATTTTATTAAGTTAAGAGTTGAAGGGCACAGCAGAGCAGCAGCAACTGCCACCTTGGGGGAGGGTTGGCTCTGGTGGGTGCAGTAGCAGCCTCTTAGCTCCTCTTCCTTGGAAAGGAGAAGCCCCGTGGCTCTGGGCTCCTGCCAATTCAGGTTCTTGAAGGAGCCAAAGGACAGTCACGAAGAGAGCTTGATCATGCAGACTCCTGCCAAGGTCTCCTCTTCCAAAAGTCCCAGGCAAGCATGTCCATGGCAGTCTGCCCCAGCAGCTCCCTTCTATGGCTTGCATGTCTTCTCCAAAGGTCCCTTGGGGTGGCATGGAGTGGAGAGAGTGGTCCTTGCCATACATCCCAGGGTGGCCGCTGAGACGTTTGGAAGAGAGGGACTACATGCCAAAGTTGGCTATGTGGCTGGGAGTAACAGGGCTGAGAAGGGGGGGGAAATCAGATTCTCTTTTTCAAGTTAGGAAATGCTGGTGATGTAGTTAAAGTTTTCTCCCTCCTCTTCCCCTTCTTCCCAGGGGGAAAAAGTTCCTCTATAAAATATAATTTTTACATATAAAATCCTGAAGAAGGTGCATGTAAGGAGCCAGTCCAAACAATGTGCTCAGGTACACAGGCAATATAGGTTCATCAAAAAAGCTTTGGGAAGGGAGTGAGGAAGGGGGGACGGAAGGATTCCTTGCCAAGGTGATAATGAGTGGGATTCAACCTCCCCTTTCCCGTAAGTGAGGAAGGGAGCAAATAAAAAACAAGAACAGATAAACAAATGAAGAGCAGACCTAGGAAGAGACAAAACCAGAAATAGTTTAGAAAGACTTCACTGAGCGCAGAACTGCCCCCCTCAGAGGCGGCTGTCTGGCACCCTGCTACAGACCCACTCATCTTGGCACCCATCAGCAACTGCTGGCGGAGCAGGGTGACCCCAATCCCAACCGCCACAGCATCCAAGCAAGAAGCAGATGCACTCCAGACAATGATACGCCCTCGTTCCTTTCACCTTGCTCCCCTCCCAAGCTGCAGCAGGGATGCCCACATGCAAGCATGGGGCTGGGTCTAGTCAGGGCTACTTTGATGCAGACTTAAAATTTCTGTGCTGCGATAGGGAAAGAAACTACTTCAAAGGTGAAGGCAATAGAAACATCACCTGACTAGGCAGGGCAGAACTGCCCCCCATGCTGTCACTAAAATTTCAGCACCAAGTGGAGCTGGAGGAGCCAGCAGCTTCCATCCCTCTGTCAAAGCAGGGCAGCTGCACCTGCAGGGAACATCACAGCATCCCTGGTGCTCACCGTTACTTGCCGACACTGTTGCACAGTGACTCCTTCTCCTGCAAAGCCGCCATGGCCAGGCGCAGGTGCTCCTTCAGCTGCTCTATCTCTCGCTCGGAGCGCACCTTAATGTGATTCAGCTCTGCATAGACGTCTTGGTATTTCCCTGAGGCAAATCTCTTATCCTGCCAGGAGACGGAGAGGGGTCAGCAGATTTTAGGGCTGGTATTAGGGAGGTGGGCAGCAAGGTGAGCCCAGCAGGAGAAGGGTCAGCAGGTGAGGAGGGGAAAGCCAGTCCCGGGTTTGAAGCCCGTCTCAATGTGGGCCACACTGAAACCATCCAGAAGAGTGTGGACATAGCACCTCCCAAACCCTGGGCCAGGGAGGAAGGCAGAGTCACTGATCCCACAGCAGCGGGGATCTGCAGCATCAGATTGAGGAGGCAATGTGGGCTTTACCATGGCTTGTGCGCATTTGGGCCAGCTGCATGGGAAAAATAAACCCCACCAGAGATGCAGGTCACTGGACTTGGATGCCAGTCCAAGCCACTTATATGACAAAAAGCTTAAGTGAGAAAGTTATAAACTCCTGGAGCATCACTGAATCTCTAAGCGTCTTTCAGGTTCCTCTTTGGCAGAGGCTTTTGAAAATCCTCCCAAAGGAGCTTCTGCCAGTGGAGGGAGCAGCACATCCAGCAACGGTGCCCAAGGAAACCACCCAGCTAGGGGACAACTAGGGGAAGAGAAGGTGGCTGGGGAAGAGGGGTGTGGCTTTCCCAGGCTTCTCATCTGGGAAAGAAGTTTCTGGCTTGTCCACGCTTATATGTACATACATCTGGGGAAACCAGTAGCAAAGTTTCTGTGACACTTCCCTTGTACAAGGTAAGTCGATGCCTGCCCACGCTGTTCAGAACATGTGGCTGCTATGTGCTCAGGAGCGAGCAGGGACAAGGAGCACAGGTGACAAGGTTTGGCCATCAAACCCAGCTGAACCCTGCTGACACGCAGCCCTGGTGCTTCTCTCCCTCCCCTCTCCTGCCGCCTTCTGAATGGCCCCCAGAAAACACCAACCTTTTGCACCATCTGCAGCTCCTCTCGGAGGCACTGCACCTCTTTCTTTACATACTGGAGCTCATTTTCCTTCACCCGCAGCAGCACCTGCGCCAGAGAGGGGGAAGAGGAACCAGAGGTGACTCAAGAGCCACTACCTCGAAAGGGCTGGCGCAAGCGCAGTGGTGGAGGAGGAAGGAAGGGCCAGGGGGCAGGAAATGGCACAAGTGGCCCAAGAGAGCAGCGAAGAGGAAACTTGCGTACCTGCTTCCTGCACCAGCCCTGCTGCTCCATCCGGAACCCCCCTCCCACCCACTCCAAGTCAAAACCACTGTGGCGGAGAGGAGACCCCAGGCAAAGGGTGGGGATAGAGGCAGTGGAGCAACCTGGGGAGACTCCTGTACCTCCAGCTCACAGGAGCTCCGCTCGTTGTTGTGCGGAGAGCGGTCCCCAGAGCCCCGTGATGAAATAAAGCTCCGCAGTTTCCCGATCTCATCTGAGAGGCGGGTCTGTAGCTCCTGCAGACAAAACCAAAAGACATCAGAGTAGCCACGGCACAGGCCTCTCTGCTGTTCTGACCCCTCCACTTTCATGGCAGCCCTCCTCCAGCTTAGAGACCTCCTCATAACGCCCTGCCCATTGGCAAGAGCAGCACCTACAACCAGCAGAAAGAATATACTCACCATATTTAACACCATAGTTAAGGCAAGCCCATCTACAGCCTCTAACTCTTAATTTTTTGTCTTTCTGATGATAAAGTGAAGGGAAGAAATTTGAACCAATAGGGGAGTTTTAACAGAGGGGCTGTGCTGTGCAAGGGGGAACACGCTCCGCAGTTTCTGTTGGCAGGGAATGCCTTTCTCTTGCCTGGTTTTTCCGGAGCAGCTCCTTTCCCTCCTGCTGGCAGCGCTGGAGTGCCTGTTCCCGCTCCTCTGCCTTCTGGGTGAGCTCCCCGATTTCCAGGCACTTTTGGGAATACTGCTCAGAAAGCACCTGCAGCTCCCGCTTCAGGGAATCCACGTCCAACCTGCCAAAGAGACGCTGGTTCATCGCTGCCCCTCAACCCTTGCTGGTCACTGGCATTGCCTTCCTCCCTGCCACAGGTAGCCTCTGCCCACATCAGTCACTGGCATAAAATAACGTTCCCTATGGACCAAGGCTTCAGTTCCCACCCTCCTGCACATGAGCCTGGTGCTTTTAGGAGCTTCAAGCCATGTGGGAGAAATGTAGGAGCTTTCCATAAAGTAAAGGGAAGAAGCTGTTGGGAAAGCAAAGGTGCTGTAGGGAAAGCAGAGGTGCTGTAGGGAAAATAGCCAAGCAGGGGATAAACTTCCCTACCCTGTAGCTCCAGCAGCCCTGGCAGTCACCACTGGGCACCCATCGCCCCTGGGGAGGGAGCTGGGGACGTGGCAGGAGGGACAGCTCAGGGCTACGGTTGCAGCTGGGGTGCAGTGACACTGGCGCAGGGCAGCAGCACCAGGCAGGGGAAGTGGTAGAGGTGGTTTCTTACTGATGTTGCTTCTGGAGGGCATCTGAGATCGAGCTGCATTGCTGGAAGCTTCGTGTCCTGCCCAGCTCCTTATTCATCTCCTCCCGGTGGGCTTTCTTCAGTGCCTCAATAGCTGCAGTGGGGGACAATGAGAGACAGGGGATCAGGCTGTGCCAGCTCCAGCACATCTGGGGAAATCATGCCAGGTAGCTGGTGGAGCTTTTGCTGCTGCAGGCTCCCAGACCTGTCTTTGCAGATTCCCCCTCCTTCCTTTCTGACCCCAGAGCATCTCTCACCTCCTCCATGCCCCAGGATCATCCCAGTGCACCAAATGCTGCCAAGGAGACTGACACTGGGCAGTGTGGGAGCTCCCTGCCACCTATGCCAGCCCTGCTCACTTACAGGAAGATGCTGATCCCCTCCCACCCATCCATAGAGGTGAGACCTCATTTCCCACAGCACCTTTACCACCCTGCCCCCTTCACCAGCCCAAACAGCTCCCGCAGCACAAGTCCAAGGAGCACCAAGTTCATGTTCAAAGTAGCATCAGCTTCACACCATTAGTGTCAGCAGTGTGGCTCCAGGTGACTGGGGTGACTGGTTTCTTGCAAGAGACATTTGGGAGAGGCAGGAGGGACCCACCTGAGTGGGGAAACAGCTTGGTGTTTACTCCTACCTGCTGCTGTCGCTGCTGCCTCCTCTGCCAGGAGCCGCTCCTTCTCCTGCCGCAGCCGCTCCAGCTCCCGCTGGTGGTGCCTCTGGAGCTCCTCCATCACTTGCTGGTGGGATGACTCCATCTCAGCCAGGCTGCGCTCACAAGCCTCCTGCCATGTGAGAGAAAGGAGGGGTGAGGGACCAGGAGGGCAGCAGGAAGGGCTTGGGCCAGGAAAGGCACCTGGCTGGGCTGATGTTTGCCTTTGCAAACCTCACTCAAGTCCAGGGGCATTTTGAGAGAACAGAGACTGCTTCCCAGGAAGGTCTTTTCCTTCTGAAAGTGAGGTGGCACTTTTATCACTGAACACAATCATTTGACAGGGCCACACATCTTGCAACCCCCTTGAGCTTTGCAGAGGAAGAAATGTTCCTCTTGTTCTTCTTAAAACTGAAGCAGCCAGATAGGAACTTGGGCCAAGAGCTGGGAATAAGGCACCTGACACGCCAGTCCAGACTGTCCACCAAGCTGCACTGCCTGGCTAGGGGTGACAACAGCAGGAACTGCACCTTGATATCTGCCTTTTAAATTAAGCAGCATCCCCTGGAATCAATGAAAACTGAGCCTCTTCTCCTGAAAAGTGACACCCTGCACTTCACTGCGGCCTGATGCAGTCTGCCGAAGAGCCGTCCTGAAAACCTAATGGTTAGGGATCCTCCTCACACAGTTTGCCCTCCTTTCTGACAGTTCTGAGACCAAGCAGATGGTTCTTTCAATGATAAGTGCTGTTGTTAACTGGTGTTACAGCAAAGCAATGCAGGTCCCACCTCAGAGCTATGCCTCCACTCTCCCTCCAGACACTGGCAGCACCTCCCCAGGCCTCTCAGGAAGGATTTGTTCACCACCAAACCATGCCAGAGTATTATTTTTAAAAGCCAGGGCCTCTGAGACATCAGTAGAGAAGCCAGGAAGCCATCGCATCCCCCCATCAGCCCCTTGCTGTCCCATTCCTTCTACCAGTACTAAGGTGAAGGCTGATAAAAAGCGCACTGCAACACGTGGGAATGCAAGTCCTTGCTGGCTACTCCTCCCTGCTGAGATGAGGGAAGCTGAGGAGCTTCACAGAGCAACCAAAGGAGGGGAAAAGGCGAAGGATCAATTTGGTAATCTGTCCATGGACTGGCTGCAAACCTTGGCAGACTGAGAGAGAACAAGCCCTTTGGTGAAAGGCCAAGTTAGGCCTCAGATATAAAATGCTGGCCTTTTGAGCCACGTTATTAGGAAGACAAGGTGCCATTCCTCCCCACTCCTTGTGGCTTTTTCTGACTATAAAGGGGGCTGCAAATATTAAATCAAGATGACAGAGTGACTGCTAAGTGGCTGGGCTGGGCACCATGGGACTTGTAGGTTTCTTTTAACTGGGCTAGGTACAGCCAACTTGCTGCAACAGGCTTTGCCAGCCCCAACTTCCTTCCCCACTAGTATCTTTCAACACATAGGGCACATCCTGAAATCCCCATAGCACGGTGGAACAGCAGCCTCCCCCCAGGAAATCCCTGTGGGATGTGACCCTGCTTGCTTTGGACAAGTCTGTAGAGGGGAGGAAATAAATAAACAAAGAGAAGTGAGAGGCTGAAGTGTGAGTAAGCTCTGCTTTGCAGGCTTTCCCACGTGCCATCCCAGCAAATGAGCGCGCTGTGCTGTCAAAGTGACCTTCAGGGCTCAGGCGGCTCTGGTTGGGGCGGGAGCTCCCCAGGGCCTGACAGATTGCTTTTCACAAGGGATTCAGGAGCCCCTGCCAGCAAGAACCACATATGGTGAGTTGGAAACTGCTGGGGAACGCGTGGGCAGCTCAGCAGAAAGCTGCTGACCCTCTCCTGAGTTGGGGGATGGCTTAGGCCCCTCCCCACCTAGGCCAGGCCAGCATTGCGCCCACGCACAAAGTGGGGCACGGATCCTGCACCTCTCCCCTAACTCTCCTCCTCCCCATTTACACTCTGGGCCCTTTAAGGCTAGGCAACACACTCTGGCATTTATATAATTAACATTGATTACAAATGGGCCCAGTTAGGGTCACCACAGGAACCCAATGATTAGCAATACCTACTCGGTAATGAGCAGGTCCCAGCATTTCCCAGTTTGGGACTGGGAGCAAGCCCAGGGTCCCACGTCCCATGCCCTGCTCACCTGTGAGATGTATCCCCGGGGCACGTGGCCCTCTCCCTGGGATTTTGCCACCTCCCGAAGGCCCTCGTTTTGGGCTTGGCAGGACTCCAGCTGTGCCCGCAGTGACTGGATCTGCACCAGGGAGAGGAGAAAGATGCTCAGGGGTGGAAAAGTGCCATGGCCAACCCATGTGCCACACCCAAAGTCTCGGCTTAGGGATGGGGAGGATTGTGCATGGCCAACAGAGACATCTGCTTCCCACAGGAATGGCATCCTGCCAAGGGACCAAACCAGCCAAGTCAGTCCCAGCCTGGTGTTAGCAAGGAGGAGAGGAGACATTCTAACTTCCAGACGTGGATCCATGCTGGAGGAAACCACTGCTGCATGTATAGCTGGTACGACAGACAAGTGCACAGCTCCTTTCAAAGGCTGGCAGGTGAAGCACTTGCAGGCTTGGGAACCACCAGAGAAGAGAGGCTACGGATGTACTCCCAGGAAACACGGATTCATGCGAGCAGTGCCACCAACTAATCCTGGACCAAAATATGTCCTGAGGAACTACTCTAGGCATGCAAGAGCAGGTTTCTGGCCTCACACTATCTAGTTGCAAAAGCTCCCATACACTCAAGTGGTGGAAAACGGAGCCAGTGAAAATGAACGTTTCCCTGGACCTCTGCCTTGCTCTTCTGCAAAGCCTGCTGCTGCCAGGGACCACACTAAGGGGCCATCAGAATCCCAGTTTCAGAGAGGGAAGATACTCTTACCTCCTTTTTCAGCGCCTCATTGGTGTCTCCGTGGCTCCCCTTGCCCTGATACAGCAGTGCTGTCAAGGGCACCCGTCGTGAGTCCTTCAAGGGCAGGCGCTCCAGCTCAAGCCACTTCTTCTCTATCTCCTCATTCAGCCGAATCCGCTGGTCCTCTGAAAGCGGGGGAGTGGGGAGGTCCTGCTCCCCAGCCTTGCAGGAGGAGTATCCTGCTGGGCCATCGCTGTTTGGGACCCTGCTGTCAGGGGTCTCGAACCACTTCCGCCTCTCCTCCGAGCGGACAGCCAGATCCCGCTCCAGCTCCTCATGCTTGGGAGTTCGGTCGGAGATCCTCAAGCTCCCTCTCGTCCTCTGTGGGGACCCCTGATTACCAGGGTCCTGTGGCAAGGGAGACAGCTCCACATAGTCAAAGGCATGGCGCTGCCCGTCTGCCTTCCAGTGACTGCCCTTTGAGTTCCCTTCAGAGCCTGAGCCCAGCCGCTGCTGCTCCTCTGTCCGGAGTGAGCCCTTCTGGGGGACACAGTTACGGAAGTTCTCCTTATCACCATCAGAGAGCCTGAAACCAGAGCAGCAGCCAGTGAAGGAGAGGCACCATGTGGGAAAGGACACCAGCAGAGGCAGTGCCAACTGCCGAAGGCTCAGCCCTCACTCAGCCCAACTTTACAAAACTCCACCCTGAACACGGAGCTGGGCCTGTAGCATCTCATCCCTCGGGAAAAGGGGTTCCTCCATAGGGGGAGGAGGATTCACACAGTTCCTGCCATCTCGGTGGAGAAACTGGGCTAAAGTGATACGGCAAGGCAAAAAGCGGGTAAGAGTTGCAGCCATCAGGCTCTCTACCCCTGTCACGGGCTGGTGTATCCAGGCCATGTTCAGGAGGAGCAGAGGGCAGGGCTGATCCAGGAGTGGCTGGCTTTCCAGAGGGGCCTCCCTGGTCCCTGCCTGCCAGGGGAACAGGGCGGCAAGAGGGGAAGAGGAGAAGCTGCACAGGGCAGGTCTTACTTGGTGACATCCGGAGCACTGACTGGGCGCACATTCTTCCTCAGGGCCTCGATCCAGTTGCGCCTGATGCCCGAGGTCATGGCCGACAGGGTGAAAACAGCATCCTTTGTCTGCAACCAGGAGGTGACAAAGGCTCCATCAGTTCCCAGCCAAGGTGCAGGCAGCTTCCACTTGCTCTCCGAGACCCATGGCAACCCACTTGCATGGGTGGTAGGCAGTGTTAGAGAGGTCACCAAGGTCTCAAAGACTCTTGGGGCCAGGTAGAGTGGTGGGAGTAGAGACATGCTCTTTGCGAGGTAGCCTGTTACACATTCTCCATGAGACCATCTCCAGGCAAAGGCAAAAGAAACACTGCCAGCTCATTTGGCTAGATGTGAGCTGGTGCAATCCAGCTGCTCAGGTGCTGAGGGCTGAGCACCAGCACTGGGTATGGCAGCAGGCCACAGGGAAACCCAGACTGTGAGGTGTCCAGCCCTGCACACCCACAGAAATACTGTTTTTTGTGCTGTCTTAGCAGCCACCTCCTGCTGCTACAGCAAGTAGCCAAGAACGGGATTGTACTAGGGCGGGATTCAGGGTACACTTTGTTACTCATTGCACGGTCAGCCAGGGCACACTGAGATCTGCAGTGCTCACCACTCCCTCCTTGCTGCTCTAGAGATGCTGCCTTGGCCAATAGGTCAAGTAAACTCCTGGCATTTGGCTTGGCTCCTGGACCACTTCCAGCACAACCTTCAGCCAGCCCTGCAAAGCCTCCTCTTTTCTTTGCAGGTAGGCAGCACTTGTGTCCCTGAGCACTGCCACTCATGTGTCACCAACCAGCCCTGCTGAGCCACTGTCCCAGCAAAAGGTTTGCATGTCTTGCCTCTCGGCTTCTTGGCACAGGGAGGGAGCACGCACTCCCACCCAGTGTCCCTTGGTGCCGCTGCTCCATGTCCACGCAGTGCTGAACACTCACATGTATCTGGAAGCCATAGTTGCGCTGCACTGCAAACTCTGTCACATCTGTGCAGGAGCGGAGGTCGATTTCTCCATCGAGGTCATCAGCCTGCAAGCACAGCAACCCGCTAGGACACCAGTGCAAACCCAGCTTTGAAAAAGCCCCCATCATCACCTGCTGGCACCCTAATCAAATCACAGGCCACCTCTGCCATCACACCACAGCTCTCCAGGAGCCAGTCTCAGCTTCCTTCTAACCCGAGGGGTAGTCATCAGCATGAAGAGCATCAGAGATGCCCAGCCACAGGACCAGCCCTTCAATTCTCACCTCCCACCACTCACAGTCGCCCCCAGACTTTACCACCTCATTGGCATACTGTCAGACTCCCCTTGGCAAAGAGCAACTTGCCACCTCTAGTGCTTTTCAGTAGCTACCGCTTCTCCTAGCTCCCACCAGTGTGGGAGCACACTGGTCATGCCAGGGCTGCGCTACTCTCACCCCTGACCGGGAAGGAAGAGAGGACTGGAGAAAGGCTGGCCGTGCTTACCTCCTCCGCATTCGAATCCCGGTAATACCTCAGGCTCGAGTCGGTGAGCACGAACCAATGTTTCTTCCACTGCAGTCAGATCAGGCAGGGGGAGGGAAGACAGGAGGGAAATGGATATGCAGTTACTGGGGGAAGAGTAGGAACAGGGAGGAACGCTCTGCGCTGTGACCTCTCGGCCTGCTCTTCCCCCTCCTCCACATGCCTTCCAGCTCCCTCTTGCCTGGGAGAGGGGCACTGGGTGAACCTCCGTGCCCATGCACAGAGCAAGGCACCTCTGCCAAAGGCTTCCCGCTGCCTTTCCCAGTGGGATTGACCTCAGAGAGCAAGGGGGAAGGAAATTAGCTGCTCACTAGTGGCAGGGACTGGAGGAAAAGGCAGACCCCCACCTCAGGCTTACCTCTCCTGGATCGTCCAGGATGGACATCCATCCCTTCTTGAAATTGAGGAGATCTGGCTGGAGTGGAAAGGACAAAACAGAGAGTTACTGTCTTGGAGCGACCCACAAAAGGGTTGCTTCCACCCTTATGCCAGGGGGTGGACAGTGAGTCCTCAGTGGCAGAATGACAGTGGGAATACCCTGGCATTGCTTTTAGAAAACTCATGCGGGTGTAGGACCTGGTGGCGAACTGGACTTAGCTCTCAGCAACAGGCAGTCTGTTCCTGTAAGAGGGAACAGGAGATAAGGAAAGTGGTTTTAAAAAAGATTAAAGGAAAATATGCAGCAAGGAGGTTTCCACAAGGTGCCTCGAAGGTATTTATTCAGAGAGGGGGGGCAGGGACAAGGAGAGAGGGCAGAGGGGAGTGCTCTACTACCACCAGTGGGGTTTTCTCAGAGACAGAGGCAAAGTCACAAAGAATCATGCCTTGTCCAAACCCTGGCCATCTGTGCCCCAGAGCTACGCCCCTCCAGTAACTTCACCAGCAATCATTTATTAAAGACACGAGTAGCTCTATGTGAAACAACCCTCACCACAAACATACAGGAGGTAATTCAACAGGTGTGAAAACACCTTGCTTTTAAATAACGTGCCCCAGGGTTGCAATGAAATCAGAGTCACAACCAGCACTTGACCCTCTCTAAGACTCAAACCTCTGTAAGACTCAATCCCCTCTGTGATGCTGGGGACTCCTCACTTACCCAGCTCTTTCTGCCCTCTCCTGCTGCAGAGCCTGCCCTCTGCTAAGCTACAGAAGACAAGGTTGAACAGAGATCACCCCATTCCCCCCCGTGCTAGAAAGAAGTTTCCCCTTGTTCCCCTCCTCCTCCTCACCTCATGCCACTGGTGCGGCATCCCAACCAGTTTATCTCCTTCCCAAGGTGGAGCACCAGAGAGCTGACTCAGGGGAACTGCTCTCCCTAGCTTTACCTTCAGCCAAACAGGCTTGAGCTGCTACCTCCTCCCAGCCTTGCTGTCTCTGGAGATGTTGCACCACCGAATAATTCAGCTCAATGCCCTTTCTCCCCAGGAAGCCAGAGTTTGCTGATCTGTCCCTTCTTCTGCGGCCAAACCAGGCAGGGACAGCACCAGAGAGGTGACAGTGCCAGAGCTGGACCTCCTAGTGGTTTACACCAGGCCTGCCAGCCCCAGGGAAGCCATCAGTGGTCCCCATGTGCCACAACCACTACCTGAGACCGAGCTGGTGAGAAGGGATGGCTCAGCAAGCTGATGGCCACTCTGTACCCCCTGAACAAGTCCAGTGGCCAGTCATGGCTGCCCAGCAAGCCCAGCTCCCTGGCTGCCCAGCTCGGCTGAGCCTTGCCCTGCCTTCATCTCCTTGAGCTGCTGCTCTCGGTTTACACCCAAGGTTATGAGGTGGAGTACATGGTGGCCCACTCTGGCTATGGGTTTGAGCAGGCACGGCAAGGCCTGCCAAGGGGAAGGTCACCGGCTGCTACAGCTTTGGGCCCAGCCAGAAGTGCCTGATGGCAGCTACAAGCTGCCTGGGAAGGGAGGGAAACGAGAGTGAAAGGACGTGGGGGGTTCCCACACCTCGCCTCCCACTGAGGTGATGGGCATTGCTAGCAGATGGAAGATGAAGGGAACACATACATCCCTATTCCTATGGGCCTGGATGTCCTGCCAGGCCCGTTGCCACTCTGAAAAAGTGCCCCAAAAATTAATTCCTTCCCCGTGGCAGCAGCTCCACCCTTTTTCCCGTTACCCCTTCCAATCCGGTGACTTCAGCTCCGGCTCCAAACTGGGAGAGGCGAGAGGGAAGGAAAGAAGGCGAAACGTCAAAGCACAACCTCCCTCCCTCCCGGGACGCACATGTCCTCGGCAGAAGAGAGCTGAGCAGGCTCCACAGAGGCAGAAAAACAATATAGGGAGAGAGGCAGCAAAAGGACTGGGCTGTTTTACAGATCAGCTGGGTCTTGTCTTACTGAGGATTTACAATCCCAAAGCATTAGGTGCCAAAGTAATTAATGTTAACGAGATGTACGCCGCTGGGAAAACCAGCACAAAGTCCTGCCAGAACCACTGCCCCCTACGCAGCACTGGGGCCAGAAAATGCCCCTGGAGCACTTCTCCCAAGTGGGAAAATTGCACAGGGCTTTTGTTTTCCCTGCCAGCCCCAGATGTGGAGCCACGCAATTGGCTTTGAACTAGTCTGGTCATAGCAGGGCCAGTACCATAGGACAAGGCATCAGCAGATGCATGAATTGCTTAAAGCCACTTTTCTCCCCCTCCTCACAAGCAAATCCAACATCCTCATCCTGCATAAAGAGCTTGGGATACCAGCAGAGAAGCCAGCGGGGTTCAAACCAAACCCCCTATCCAGAGGAAACAGCCCAGCAGCAGGAGGAGGAAATGTCCAGGAAAGCCAAACCACTGGGAGAGATCCGGATGCTGCTGAAGCAAGGATGCAGCAGGATGCACCCCCAGCAAAACGCATGGCCCTGCAGTGCAGCTCAGGGCTGCAGATGGTGAGGCTTCGGTTCGGGAGGCGGCAGCAGCGATTTTGCCTGGTTGCATCTGTACCCACCAGAGCTAATATGTTCAGCCCCACAGCTGGCCAGGTAGAGGCACCGGAGGGGGTCCCAAGCAGCCAGCGACATAGGTGATGTCTGGAAGGACTGGCTTACAACAGCAGGTTAAGGAGAGGGAGCTGCCTGCTCTGCCTGAAGAAGGGCTACAGGGGAGGTGATAACAGCCTGCAAGTATCTGAAGAATGTAAACACCAAAGAAGGAAAGGGGATGGGGTGGGAGCGAAAGAATGACTCCTGGGTGGTACAGAGGCGCCAAGATGGAGAAGAGGCTGCGACAGGCCGAGAAAGCTCAGTGTCCAAGGTGAGGTATGGGATGGTCAGGTGTGCTCCTCCTATTGCCAGCCTCTGCCATGGCAGTGCCTCCCACTCTTCCCGCTCCCCAAAGCTCCTCCGGACCACAGGTCTTGGAGCACCGCTTCCTCTCACCTCTGAGAGATGGTGCGAGGGGCTCTTGGCCTCCCAGAAAGCACAATGTCTCCTCTCCTCCAAAAAGGGAACCTGCTCCACAAGGCATGGGCCTAAGGCCAAAACACAAACCAAAACTGCTCCAGCTCAGTTTAGGGGAAGCAAAGCTGCTCCCAAGCTGGAGCACACATGGAGCTCCCAAACCTACACCTGCCGCAAAAGCAAGCGGACGACAAGCTCTCCCTTTCCCGCTGCCACCATGCGAATCACGGCACAGCCCCGCCTGTCACCTCTATTGCTCTACTCTGCTCAACAGCCTTCCTCTGGGGGCCAGCGGCACGGAGGACGGCTCGCCCCAGGGCTGGGACGCTCCGGCCTCAAAACCGCACCTGGTTCCCAGGGGGAGCAGGAGCTCCCCACGCCCAGGGGGATGCGGATTTCGCATCCGACTGCGGTCATCGGTGTGGTGAGCGCGGCAGGCCCCAGCCCGGTCCATGCGCAGCGCTACCGAGGTCTGGGTGGTGCCTGCGGTAAGGAAGGGACGGTAACCAAGGGACTCCACCGAGCGGCCTCCGGGAGCCCAGAAGGGGAGCCCGACGGCGACGGGGAAGGAAGGCAAGGAGGCTCCCAGCCTCAGCCCCAGAGACCCGCCGAGGCCAGGGTGCCCCCAGGAGCAGCGGTGCCCGGGGCGGCCGGGGAGCGGAGGGGCCCCGGTGGCTGACAGCTGGGGGTCCCGCCGGCCCTCTGCCCCTTCCCAGCCCCACGGGGTCCCGGCCGAGGGGGAGGAGAGCGGCTGGGTGGAGGACCCCCCTCCC
>VZZY01001580.1:150153-184538 GCA_013400335.1 Eurystomus gularis
TTCACACTACTCCTAGGGGTATACGTGGCCTGGCCTCCCCTCCTGGATGGCTCTCAGAGGGGCCATCCCTTATATCAAGGTCTGGTATGGCATGTGTCCCCACCACTCAATGCCTACTGGGTTGCAGCCAGCAGCGGAGCTAAAAGTTCTTCTTGATGGCAAACACAGAGGCCAACCCAGTCTTGCCCTTGACCGTAGTAGGAGGTGTCTGGCCAGCCTTAATCCTTTCACCTGCTTGTGAGGTTCACCCAAATGTCAACTTCGATTCAGGGCCTATTGCTCAGGCCCTAGCACTTCAGTCCATGGCAGGGGTAGGGCCAAGAATAGAGGGATAGGGGAGCAGGGGAATGGAAGAGAGAAGCACATGGCACAAATAGAGGAAAATGTAGCAGGGAAAATGTAGCAGGGAAAATGTAGCAGGGAAAAGTAACCCAGTTTGGGGAGTTGGGATGGGGTGCCACTATGCAGCCAAGCCTCACCTCCCTGGGCAGGCTGGGGCTGGACTGCCTCCGAACTAGGTGGCCTTTGCTTGGTGGCACTGGAGTCTTGCCATCGAGCCGGTCCACGCGGCCCTCTTCCAGGGCCTGGAAGGCCTCCAGGGTCTCAGATTTCCTGCGGGCACACACAGTTTGTCTGGCTGCTGCCAGGCCCAGCTTGGAGACAGAGCCCCCCCAAACCTCCACCCTGTCCCCATCACTTCAACCACCCCAGCTTTTGTGTCCAGCTGCCTCACCCATGTCTTCACACTATTTCTTAGGCTACCCTCCACCTGGTTCTTCACATCCCACCTACCTTCCTCATCCTTGTTTATGTCCCCTCCTGCCCTGTGTCACAAATGCTAGAGCCATCCTTGCTTCTCCAGCCAAGACCCAGCCAGCACTGTGTACTTCTTGGCATCCCCTGTCCTTTCCTGAGCAGCTCCTACAGTGGACCCTGGATCCCTGGGGAGCCCCTGATGCTGGGATTGGGGACCACTTTTTTCCTTCCTCCCTTTCTGTGGTTTGCCCTGCTTCACAGCACGTCCTCAGCTTCCAGGAGGTGGCTGTGAGGATGAGGAGGGTGGGCTGCTCCCTCCACCCCCAGAGAAGCTTTGCTCCACCTTTGCAATGGCCTCAGCTGCCTGTGTGCCGCAATGGGGGAGCTCCCCAGGCTGGAAGGCACTGAGCCTAAACCCAGCCCTTGCTTTAAGGGAAATTTAAGCACAGCTGAAAGCTGAGCTTTGCCATCTAGCCCTGCTCTCTCTGAGGCACAGCGATTCAGAGGTGGGGGCCCCTCTACAGCATAGGGTAGGGGCTATACCCCACCTCTGACCACTATGGAGACCCGTTGCTTCTCACCTGCGTTCGCAGCCAAATATCCTCTCCACCTCCACCCGTCCGGGACTAAGCGTGCGGGAGCCGCAGCGGTCGACAGCATCCCGCTGGCTGAGACGCTTGGGCTTGGGCAGGTCTGCCAGCACTGTGTACTCCTGCCTCTCCAGCCCGTGCCGCCCCTCCACGCCCCCACTGCCGGGGTGCCCGTGGGGCTCCCGAACCCGGGAGGCGGTGTGGTGCCTGCCACCACCCAATGGGTCACTGTGGGCCAGTGAGGAGCCGGCAGTGGCACGCAGCGAGGTGGGTGCCCAGGGAGGGTCGGTTTTCCGGTGCTTCAGCCAGCTCTCCTCAGGCTTCTGGCTGGCGGGACGGTGCTCTGGGACGGGGAGAAGGCCGTTACTGGGGGAGGCACGAGCGACACGGGATGCCACCACGTCCACAGCAAAGCAGGTCTTCGGAGGAGAGCTAGAAACGGTCCAGGAGGGCAGAGATAAAATCCAGCCTCCCTCCAGGTGGGGTGGGAGTGCTGGGACACAGCACTGTGAGCTGAGGGCACTCCAAGCCATGCACACAGAGAACACCCAGGAAACCATGGTTCATGGTCAGCACACACAGAGGTGCCATCTCATGGACTCTGGGTCTCATCTCTTTGCATGATGCCCATGGAGGTGTCAAATGACTCCTGGGACCAGAACTGGGTAAAGAGATGCTAAATCTAAATAGAGAACTGCCATGAACTTCAGAGATCCCTGGGTGGAAAGCAAACCAGAACTAGGATCTCACACAGGAGCAAACCAAGTGTACCTGCTTTCAGTGAGCAGCTTTCTTTCCTACAGCCCTGGGCCTCGGTTCTCACCCAGGATCCAGAGGGAGTGGGCTGAGCCCACTTGGGTCTGTCTGCCTGTTGGGCTCGTGGCCACACCTCCTCCTTGTGGCCCGTGTAGCTGATCATGTCCCATTTGCCTGATCCCAAAGTGTTGTCCCACAACCGGGTCATTTCCCCATCCTGGGAGACAAGATAGGGCAGATCTCTGCAATGGGGACCAGTAGCTTTTGTGGGCTGTAAGGAGGTAAGAGCTTATATGAGAAATTACAGCCTGTTCAGCCCAATGCTGCTGGTAAAAAGGAAACAGAAGAGGAGCTGGGTGACCATAAGATGACCCCAGCCTAACATCAATTGGCATGGCAAGAAACAACATAGGAAAGTCCACATGGGGGAATCCAAGAGCAAACCTCACATGCTTTTTAGGAGGAGAGCCTCCATTATGGGGACTAAGGGTCTCAACTGATCCCTGTTGCCTCTCAGGACCTTCTGAATGTGCCAGCAGAAATGGCATTGAAGAGCTGAGGGGGCTGGGGAGACCAAAATAACCCAAACCATGAGAGATCCCCATCTCACCCTGGCGAGTGCAGAGTTGGCTTCGGCACAGGTGCTGGTGTCGGTTTCTCTGTGCTCACCCTCAGCTCCGGGGCTGAGTGGGGGATATCCCCTGCTCTCGTGCCAGCTGTGGGGCAGGGAGAAAGGACAGCTGGTGGTCAGCACAGCCCACAGAGCTCAGGGGCAGGTGGCAGCACTGGCAGCCCAAACCACACCGTCTCTCTCCACTGGATGGGAAAAGGCTGGCAGAGCCCATCCTGGGACCACCAGCCTTGCTCTAGAGGCAGTGAGGAGGAAGGAGACTCTTTTGGTGGCCCCCTGACCTCTCCTGGGACAGCCAAGGGGAACCCAGTTAAAGGCCATGGCATGGGGGTTGCTTAGCCCTTTTTCCCAGACACCGGTGTGCAGAGCATCAGGGAGCAGGCATCTGATTTCCCCCTGCTTGGCTTCCCACTCCCCCTCCTCCATTCTTCCCACCGAGGGAGCTCATCAGAGCAGTGCAGCTCCCAAGCTGGTACTCACCGCTCCGTCCCCTCCGCTGGGCCTACGCACACATATACCTCGCACTGCGGGGCTAAAATACGGAGGGCATCCCAGGGCCCGCCTGGGTCCGCATCGCTGCCGGCATCGCACCCTGAGTTCTCCACAGCATGCTCCTGTGAGGAAGAAGGGCGTGCAAAGGTCTTGTCAGTGTGTCGAGGATGAGGAAGAAGGCTGCCCTTTGGAAATGCCTGCTTCTTCTACCTCCTCCGAGAGCTGCCTGGCCTCCGGGGCTCTTGATGCCTCTCCCAGCCCACCGTTGAGATTTTTCTCCTACTTCAGGAGACCAGTCAGGCCAAGCACGCTCTTATTGATGCTGAATGCTGCAGGCATCGAAGAGACGGCGTGTGTGGATGAAGGCTCAGGGAAACTGCCCCCTCACATCAGCACTGATGCTGCTGGCAGTCGCTCTCCCTTGCCACTCAGATAGCCCGGAGAGAGGCAATGGAGCCAAAAGAGGGAGATATTTGCAGAGAAAGCTGTAGCCCCAGCCCCTGCCTCTCTCTGTCACGGCTTGCAGGCATCTCAGCATCCTCCCCAGCTCTGTTACCTGCGGGGCTTATGAGCAGCAGTGGGGGAGGCTCTGGGGAGCCGGCTGTCTGCACTGCCTTCCCTCCAGCATCTCACCCGCGCTGGGATTCACTCAGAGGCGACAGCTCTGAGCAGATCACAGGCAAAGGGCTGAGGTAACCTTAGAGGGCCCGGGGCCAGGGGAAGAGAGGGAGAGGGCGAAGAAGAGGGAGGAGGCTCATTACTATTTCATCATACCAGGCCAGTCACTCCTGGAGGACAGCGAACAACACGAAACTCTCCGTGAACATGAAACCGGCTGTTGCCCGGTCAGAGGCAGCCAAGCGGCTTGTGTGTCCAGCCCAAGGACCATGTTGGATCGAGGTATCTGAAGCCCAAAGTCCCGTGAGATTTATCCCCCTCCTGCCTTCCCCTCCATGGACAGCTCATCGCAGCTGCCCCAGACAGGACTCAGACCTGGCCCTAAGCCAACAGCCAGGGCCCACAGGAACATCCACCAGGACCATATATTATGTGAGGCAGGCTCTAAATGCCAACAGGCATGAAGCAGAGATTAATCCAGGGTGAGTCCCTGCTCTGTCCATCCCCCCTTCTCTCCTTGCAGCTTTTTGTCAGCAACAACCGCGCCTTCCCTTCTGGGATCTATCAAGCCCCTTGTACCAGGTGTCCAGCCCTTTCCTGCTAAGGTGGCTCCCAGCTCTGGCCTCAGCATGGTTAAACTACAGATTCCCATGCCTAGGAAGACCCTCTCCTCAGGCAGCATTCCCCCTAGGGCATCTAGAAAGCCTGGCTGAGCCTTTGTCTTAGGGATTTCCATCTCTACAAAGCCCCAAGGAGTCCCAACATGGAACAAAGAGGCCCTTAATGAAATATTTATAGCCTCCAGGTGGGATGGAGGAGCTCACCTGGATAGTGTGCTGGTGAGCCCCTGCGGCTCTGAAACAGTGCTGGCACAGGCTCTTTGCAAATATGTTGGCTTCAAAGTTCATGCAGGGAACATCATCTACTGAACCTGAACCAGGCATCTTCTATAGCAGGGATGAAGATCTTCAGCTGATGGGAGGCTTGCAGAGCACAGCCCGGAGGAAAAGGAGGAAGAGCAGCAGAAGACCAGAGGCTAGGGTCCCCCTCCTCAGGTTCCTGTGGAAGCAGGAATGTTATTCCTAGTTTGCTGCTCTCACCTGGCAAGACTGGAATTGAAGGGCATCCTGGTGCAAGGTGATCAGTACAATCAGTATATTTATAGCTAATAAGAGGGTTTGCTTCAGCAGAGACCTCTTTTAGATGGGGCCACTGCACTTCACCCTCAAATGACTGCTGACACCCCTCAGTTTGGGAGTCCCTGCAAACAGAGGGAATGATGCTCACATCCTGCTATTTTCATGGAAGCTTTCTTCCTTCAAGCTCTCTTAAAAGGCACAAAAAGGAAACCTTTCTTATAGACTATGTTGCTCATAAAGGGATAGCTATAAGCATCTTAGAAAATTTGGAAACCCACAGAGACTCTTCCTAAAATTGTTGATCCCACTAAAATGTCTGAGACATGTAGGACAGACAGTCAACTGCAAACCTGTGAAGGGCAACAAGCATTGCTAGCATAAACAGCTGGGCTCCACACATCTGTCCTGGCTTTTCACAAGCATCCTGCCCACCATCACCTCCTCTGTCCCACAGGATTTGAGACTGAGTCCTTGGACTTGAGGATGTGATCTGTGCTGGGAGGGCTCCACTTAATTTGTCCAGAGCAGGGACCAACAGAAAGACAGGAAATCAGTGTGGGATAAGTCCAGCATCTCTAATGTGGACTCACCACTGCTCCCCTAAACATGGACGCTTGAGTCAGAGCAGCTGATTAAGGCTCTGCTACTCCCCAAAACAACCAAGGCCAACTGCCAATGCCAAAACCAAGCTATAACATTTGTTTGTCTGGGCGCTTAGTTGCAGTACAGCGAGTTGCACTAGTGCCTACCTTGCAGCCTCCCTCCTCGCGTTGGGGCATGTTTCTTGACTCGTTCACACAAAATGCCAGGCAGAAGCCTAAGCACTCACCTGCCAGGGATGCAGCACGAAATACCCCAACATCGCTGCCCACCCCTGCCCAAGGAGTGGCACCCGTGTCTGGAGCGCCTGGTACCCCACTGCCTGATGGGCAAATCGTTGCTCCCCAAATTCCTTGAAGCCTACTGCCAGGACAATGCTGTGACCCCCAAAGCCTCTGGCGTGCACGCAAACATGCAGCTAGCTATTCTCAGTGCTCCCAGTGCCCCCAGTACCTCACCTTCCCTATGGCTCCCAGCACCTCGCCGCCCGCCGAGCTCCACCCTCAATGAAGCTCGCCGTGGGAACCGCGGGGAGCCAGGCCCCGCCCTCTTTTTTCTCATTGGCTTCCACCGAGAAGCAATTTGAATATCGCCCTCTGAGTGGCTGGCGCAGGCCGGTTCTACGGCCCCCACGGGTGCGCGCACCCACGTGTCGGTAGCAGGGGTCGGTAGCCTGGCGGCCCCGGGGCTGCGGGAGGCTGGGCTGGGGAGGGGGCACCGGCCTGCGGCCCGCCCCTGCCTGGCACCCTCACACCTCGGCATCTCCCCGGGACCACCTCACTGCCCGGCAAGCGCCCACCCCGATGCTCCCCCGGAGGCGCCGCCCCAGGAATTGGTTATCCCGAGCAGGTGCCCAAGCAGCGGGCTCACCTCCAAGCACCGAGGCAGCCAAACACCACCGCGTCCCCAAGACCACTCCAACAGAAGGTCACCTCTACCCACAGCACTCCCCAGAGGTTTGTTCAGCCTGAGCTTTACTTGCCAAGCACAAGCCCTGCCTGAGCCTCGCTATTCCTGGTGAAACACATCTGTCCTCCATTCCTCCTGCCACAATTCAACTTCCTGCTCTTCCCGGTCCTGGGGAGCCTTAAGAAAAGTCTAATTTCACTTTTTCTGTACCCATTGAAGGCAGTTTTCAATCCACTCTTCAAACCTGTCTTTCTCAGACAACCCCCACTATTCAGCTCTATTAGTCCCCAAAAGTTGTTATCACTCTGCCAGTAACTTTCATCTCCAGCTGATGTCTGGAAGCAGCAGGGAGGCTGCACCATGTCCATGAGCCCAACACCAACTTAAGAGCAACAAATGCAGCGCGCTGATGATCACAGAGCTCACGCACATGCTGCGACCGTGCCTCCTCTGCACTGCACTCCTGTTTTCTCACAACCATCTGACCTTTACAGCTCCCAGTCTGGTTTTGATCCACTGTAATCCCAATTATATTTTTGTGCACCCCTGCGTGTGGAATCACAGTCTAGCCAGCAAGAGCCATCACGCATGGAAACCCCGGCATGGCAGCCCACGTCAAAACCTCGCATCTCCCTGTGTGAGCCCTCGAGGCAGCTGAGCTGTGGAGTCAAGCATGAAAAGTTGGTCCGCAGGCCACGGATGGGGGAGTGCACAGGGAGCTGCTAGTCTCTGCTCTTCCTTTTTGGAGCGGTGGCTGCACCAGCACGTTGATTTTTGCAGGTACCTTCTATTTGAAAGCAACCTCCTCCTGAAAAGCTGGAATGTTTTTGTAAGCTGCTGATGCTCAAACTCATCTTGAAAACAAAGGGAGGCAGCAAATAAGAATTCTAAGCTACAGTCTGGTAAGAACAGTCTGTGATGTGTCCAGCAAACACCTAACGCATTGACTTGGTTGTGGGAGCTCATATCCTTGATCCAGTTTACCCCGGGGTAGCCCGACTGCATAACAAAGACTAGAGCTGGAGTCCATAATTTATGTTGCAAAATAAGGCTGTAATCGATCAAATGGAGAAATCAATAGTGCAGAGACCAATCCTGGTTAACCCTGTATAGGATTTAAGAGTTATGTACTCAGATTTTTCCATATGCTTGCCTTTTTTTTTTTTTTTAAATAATGTGAAAACACTACTCCCAGCAGGAGCTGGGGGCTTTCAGAGCATGGAGGCCACTGGAGACTTCAGCTGACACTTGAGAAAGGCTCAGGAGTTATTAGGGCCAAGGAAGCAGTAAACTAAGAGAGAGATTCTTCTACATCACCTGGCAGGAAAATAGCAAACACTGAAGTGCTATTGAGGTCACCCTCGACATCCCATTACTTACACTGAAGTAATCCAACGCTGTCCCAGCCACCAAGCCATGCTGTCCACAGGCTGCAGAAGGCAACCCAACCTACAGTTCACACTCAGCAGATTCCACAGTCACACAGACTGTACGTTGCCTTTACAGTGGCCATCCCAGCTCCAGAGCAAACTCCTAGGGTGGGTAAGGCCAAGTCACCTTTTGCCCATAATCACTCCACAAGTCCACAGGTACTATGTCCCAAAGAGAAGAAAAAGCTGCTGTATGACCCACCCTGAGGGTGTCACACACTGTCCTCCAGCTTTGTGCTGCAGTCCCCTTCATGTGGTACACCACTCCAAGAAGAACTTCCCTCTCCTTCCCTCCTACATCCCCCTCAAATCCAACAACTGCAGAACAGCTCTAGAGCATGGAACTCCGAAACCAGAATAAGAAACACTTTGTGCTCCACACAGAGCAATTCTTGGATGCTTTCCCTGAGATCCAGTCCACGAAGAGACTTCTGGCTTCACCCCTGGGTTGTGTTCTTGCAGCTGTAGAACACCCAACACCCTGAGGTGAGACAGGAATACGGTCACGCATTAAATCCCATAAGCTGTTTTGAATGGTCTTTAAGGCAGTGTGTGAGAACTATTTTGGAGATGAGGAAACGACACACGCTGCACTTCCATGATGTGACCGAGGTTATTCAGCATTAGCACCCAAGAACTCAGACTAGGATGGGACGCAGAGTCCAAGCACACAAGGCACCATTGACACATGGGTAAGCGTCCACTTCTCCACCGTTTACTTTCTTCAGAAGAGAAAGGGAGGTACCAAAGGGTCCCACTCCTCACTGCAAGCATGCATATCAGCTGGCTCCTTCCAGAGGAACATGGTCTAGCAAACTGTGTGGCTACTGTCAGTACGGAGATCATACCCTCTCCTCAACACTCTGAAGAATTTCTCTGTGCACACACATATGCATACTCCACAAAACGATGGAGAGATACATCAGGCTGGTACCATTAGCTTTAGCAGCTGGTAGCCATCAGCATTGCTCTGATGTTCCTCCATAAAGCCTTAGGCACTGGTTTACTCTTTCCCCTCCCATTTCTAGCATGAGGAATCCATGTGCTTGTCCCTGACCAGGTTGCCAATTTTCTGGTGTGGTTTTTGGCCACACAGGCTGTTTCTTCCTTTTGCATTTCCTTGCCAGCACACATGTGGCATGGCAGGAGGCCTGGCTGACGGAGGCAGAATGGCCACTATCTCCAGATATTCCAGGGTAGGGGCCAGCATGCTGCCTAGACTTGTACATTCAGAGGATTCATTCATTGTTTTGCCACCAGTATTCCTCAAACCTAACCATGGAAAACTCCCCCCGCTCCCCGAAGGCATCCATGCCAAAACATATACGAGGTCCCATAAAAGGCAATTAACTGCTGATGACTGCGGCAGCCCTGAGGTAACGAGTAGCCTCTGCTGCTCCCAGCCCAGAAAGGGCCACACACATACAGCAAGGGCATTAGGGCATTTCAAACTCCTCTGAGCTATCACAGTTAAGATCAGCATATTCAGCAGACGATGGAATGAGCCATTCCTGCTCTGGCTGGCTCCATGTTACGGCAGAAATAGCTCCCAGCTATTCCATTTCCCAAGCACCACTGGATTTCAATATCCTTTAAGCACCAGGAATCATATCCCCTCTTCCCAGCTGGTACTGATGTTAGCACAGTTGCTGTTATGCTTCATATAAGTCACAGATGTTTTGGGTTTGATATTTTTTCTTGGGAAAATAACTCCATAAAGATTTATTCACAAACTTATCAAACTTCACCTGGCACAGGTACCAAACAAAAAGTACCCTGCATTCCAGTGTGGCACTGGAGAAGAAACACATGAGACAAGATGACACCATGTCTCCATGGAAAAAGGATTTACTGCACAGCAGAAATACCAGGGCACTGATGCACAAGTGGAAGCAGAGCTCTTCCAAACCTCATGAACTGTCCTGCTGACATGCCTGTTCCACTCTGCCCCAGATACTCTCCTCTGACAAAGCCAAGTATTAGCTCTGGAAAAGGAGGCCCAAGGATGGAAGGGTTACACCAAATAGAGAACGTGACCCCCAGCAGAACTTTTAGAGACTCTGTGGCTTCCAGACACCTCGCTGGAGATCACTGCAGAAATAAATGGGTAGAGTGTCTAGTCACCCAGGCCAGTGCTCAGGAGGTGAGGGGAAGGCTGAACAAGGGCTCACTGCTGGCCAGAGAGCCAAGTACACAAGGCCCTTTCCCACAGTGAAGAGGCCCAAAAGAGCAGCAGAGGTCAGATGTGGAACACTGTCCCAGCTGCTGGTCGAAGCACTAGTTTCTCCATTAATCTTGGTCACGACCCATCTTGCCTGTCAGCCTCCGTCGCTGAGTCTTAGTTGTTCGCCCTGATCTGCATTTCTGGATTTTCTTGCGTGGGCCTTGCCCACGTTGGGGTCTCTTTCCTTTCGTCTTTTTCTGGCTGTGCATGTGCAGCGTGGCAGTAAGAGAAGAGATCCTGTGCAGGGCAGGAAAAGAGAAATGTTGGGGGACCAAAGTCTGCAGGAGCAAGGTACACAATAGCAGGAGAGCCCTGTGTGGCACAGAAGGAATTGATGCAAGGCCATGGCAAGCCCCAGAGGAACTCCATTGTGCTGGGCACCATCCTGACAGGGTGGGAAACCTGGAAGTCTATGTGTGCAGTAACAACCACAATGAATTTTCTGATGAGTGCGCTGCCCAGCCACCACAGAGTTCAGCAATTCTCCACATCCCCAAAGAAGTATAAATCTTGGATATCAAAAAAATGTGAAGAATGCCAAAGCTTTAAGCTTTAGGGTCTCTTGACCTTCAATCCTAGAAACAAACTCTGCACCCTGCAATACTGCAATATCTGCTGAGAAGAACTAGCATGCACCCTCCTCCTCCTCTTGCTGTTGGGAGTTGTCCCCAGGGATCAATGTGATGGGAATGGAGTGTCCGGGGCAGGCTTGTGCTCTGCCAGTGCCCTCTGCTGGCTCCTGCCCACTGGCACCTAGGGCAGCACGGCATCCCCTCCCTGCAGCCACACCGCTGCTCTGGGAACTAGAGATCCTCCTGAGCAGCTTGCAGAGCCTAGCAACAAAGAGTTGAATTAATTTATACATACTTTTCAGACAGGAATGGGTTTCTGGACTTCTTGGGCATTGCTCTTACAGGCTTGTTCACCACCTCTTCCCCTTTCTCTTCTTCTGATCCATCACTTTTTCCCTTAAAAAGGAAGCAAAAAAGAAAAAAGCCCTATAGACAATAAAATAGGCAGCCTTGTGATTTCAGTGTTTCTGCTGCCTTCTTGGTTTCATCCTGTTTTGTGAACCATCTAGTAATGGCTGAAGTTTTTGTTGTTTTTTTTTTTTAATTCTCCACATCTCCACTTGTCCAAATATCAAGGTTTCTTATTGCAGACCCTCAAAATGGGACAACCGGTGAGAAGTCCTACACTAATCCACCCTAAGATACAGTAACTTCAGCATAATTTTAGTAGCCATGCAACTGAATCTAAAGTATGAATTAAAGGCTTCAGCTTTTTCCTTAAATTGCTACTAAAACCTTTTAAGAGTGGCTTTTCAGACTAGAAGATGACTTTAGAAATGTAAAATGTTAGCTGCCAAACATAGACACTTCTCCAAAGAGTTCAAATCCAGCCATGAGTCAAGATCAAAAGGATAAAGTCAACTAGTGCCCGAAAGCCTCTATGAAACAAATAGGAGATCTCAGTTACAATATATCTTGGGGAAAAAAGCAACCACAACCAGCACCAAATGGTTTCCTTATTTGTGGTCCAAGCACAGGATCACAGAGAGAGAAATCTGTCCTCAAGCTAATAATAATTTTTCCTGGACAGGACACAGGAAAGAGGTCAAGGATGGCTGATGCAACAAAGTCTGAAATGTTGCTGCTGGTGTTGTATTGGCTTTTAAAATACTACATTCTCCCCATCCAGCCCTGTGATGCCTTTCAATTACATATGGTTAGTTGGGACTAGCAAAGGATTCCAGTGAGGTTTGGAGTCCACTGTGCACATAGGACATTTCTTCCTCTTTAGAGGCCCAAACAAGTTGTGGAAGAATATGAAAGTTATGAGTTTTCCTTTTCATCCCTGCTCCCAGCCAGCTGCAAGTCTTTGAGTATATTCAGGGAGTACCAGTCCTACCTAGCCAGCCCCAAGAATGTTTACAGCTGGTACAATCAGAGAGGTAGCAAGAGAGTTTACCACAGGGGTGGTCAATCCCAGCTGGCGTGCCCCTGAGAGGTCCAGGTCGCTGATGGTAGTCACTGTTACAATATGGTTTGGATGGTCGATGTTCACAGACTCTGTCCGTGACGTCACCAAGTGCTCCAGTTCATCAGCCTCATCTAGGAAGACAAGAAATCCTACATGCAAAGCGCTCAACTTTTCAGTCACTGGTTCCTCTACTGCCAAGCTGGGGCAGGAGACCCAGCCTTTGCATACAGGGTTGAAGGGCAGAGGGACTTAAACACCAGCACTACAAGCATGAAGGGCAAGCTGCTCCCAGTATAGGGGGCCTGGTAACACCTCGGAGATGTCCTCCTGCTTGGTCCTTTCTGTACAACCCACCTGACCCCCCCCTTCCCGCCAGGGACGGAGGGCTGATGGGGGTCACCGCTCAGATTGCTGCCCAGCTTGCCAGAGGTATGTATGAGGAGCTGATTCCACAGGATGATGTGCATCACCCCTGCTCCAGCTCCCATCACGCAGCCAAGGCTGTCAGAGCACGGGCGCCCACCTCCCGCAGCCGCCCAGCTGCCGGGGCCCAGCACGTACCGAGCGCCTCCTCCCTCTCGGTCAGCATCTTCAGGTACTCCCGGTGCCGCTGAGGGATGAAAACAGGTCACTGCGGCGCCTCTGCCGCTCCAGCCGCCCGCCCGCCTCCCAGGACGGCCCCGTCCCCTCGCCAGCGGGCCGGGGAAGCCCGAAGGGCTCGTCCTGCCCCGCTCCCAGCCCGCCACGGCGGGAGCGGGACACCCTTCTCCTGCAGAGGGTGTGTGGGGGGTACCTCCTCCTTCATCTTTCTCTGCTCCTCCTTCAGCTNCGCCTCCTCCCCCGACCTGACCTCACCTCCGCCTCTCCTCGTCAAAAGTCACCACCAGCCGCCCCTCACGGCCACCCGGACCCTTCTTCTTCTTGCGGCCCATGGCGCTACCACGCTGCTTCCGCCGCTTCCGCCACCGCCGCCCGCCCCTTCCGCCACCGCCCCGCCCCGCCCGCCATTTTGTGCCGGCCGTGAGGGGCCGAGGCGCTCGTGTTCTTGTGGAGTCCCAAGCAGTAGACTGGTCGCCTGAGAACGGAGCGGCCTCGGAGCGTGCGGGAGCCCCGAGGCTCACCGGCGGCGGGCTGTGGGGCAGGAGGGAGGGCATGGCTGTGCCACTGCCATGGCTGCAGCGTGCCTTGAAGGGGCAGAACCGGATCCGCATCGGGGTCTCTTGTCCCACCAGTGTGTGGGCCCTGTGCGCAATCTCTCGCTTGCTTCTGGTGCGCTTCCTTCTCCTAGGCTGGGGTGGGTGAGAGAAGCCACCGTTATGGACCCCTCAGGTGCCTGTTCCCAGCTGTAGCATCCAGCCTGGGGTGGACAGGGAGTTTCTTCAGGCTTGGGTGCCTCCAGCTCCTGTGCCTTGTAACGAGAAATGTAGTCTTCTGTAGATGATTAGACTTGTAGTAAGAGATAACCTTCTGTTGACAATTAATTTTGTTTCATCCTCTGAATGAAGGGTGTTCCAGCAACACCTTGTGTGGCTGCCACAGCACCCCATCTCTTGCCCTGAGACCTGGTCTGCCACTCCTAGTGTTTTACATCTGCAGCTCTTTAATTGGCTGCTCCTCCAAATATTTAATATCTCCACTTCTCCAATAAAGGTCTGAGAGTTTATTTCAAGCTGTCATCATTGCTTGATGTCAGGGGCACCTGTGCTGCTCATCTTAGCTGGGGAAGACAACCGTGGGAACAGGTCTGGGCTCTGACAGGAGTCTTCAAGATGCAGAACCTGGACGAACAGCCATAGTTTCTGTAGTTGATGGTGGTGAGAGGTACTGGCATAAGCAGGTGGAGGTACTAGGACTGCAATGTTCTTGTCTGCTGGCTTGAGTGACTTTGGCTGAACTCTTGAACACTTCTTACCCTCCAGTCCTTGCCTTAAAAAAAGGTGTAATGCTTGTGTGGTGGCCAACTGACTTTGGAAGCTCCTGAAGCACTGCAGTGGCAGCCAAAGCCAATGCCCCCAGCTCACAGAGCATGATGAGTCCTGACATGAGTCCTGACATGAGCCTGCCCGGAGCCTAACAAGGCCACATCCATGGCCGCCTTGCCTTTTATCAGCTCACTTGCTGCCTGTGCTCTTTTCCTGGCCTGTCCTTTCACCAGCAGAAATGCGGAAAAACCAG
Organism: Eurystomus gularis; assembly: GCA_013400335.1. NCBI lineage: Eukaryota > Metazoa > Chordata > Aves > Coraciiformes > Coraciidae > Eurystomus > Eurystomus gularis. Next base: position 164,457 of record VZZY01001580.1, read on the forward strand.
TTCTGTGGTTAATTGCTGCACTTCCCTCCACGCCCATGGGGCAGGTCTCCTCCTCCTCCTCAGTCCCAGTCTGGGTGCACTTCAGCCTCCAGCTTCTTTGCCCTTGCCTGTGCTCAGCTGGCTCAGGTGCTCTGTCAGGCCTCCGCACTCCTTCCATTAACCTTACGGCTTCTCCTGCCTTCCTCTTTTCCTTCCATCTGCCAGAGCTTCTCTCTCCCTGGTGGCTCCTTCTCCCTTGGGCAACCCAGTGGGTTGGCCTGCAGGTGCAGAAGGTGTGGGCGGCTGCCCTCCTGCCCTGCCCTGCCCTGCCCGGAGGGATAGCATTTGGAGGTGATGGCCGGAGGCAATGAGCGGATCATGAAGGCCCTGAAGGAAGTGTGGAGAAGAGCAGAAAACTCTTTGTGTGCAGACTGTGGGAAGCCAGGTGAGTCTCCAAGGGCTGCTAGAGGGAAGCCAGGTGAGTCCCTGAGGGCTGTTAGAGGAAGTGTTGGAAGCAGAGAGCTGGGGCTGGTTTCTAGCAGCTATTTGGTGACAGCTATCTGGATTGCACAGGAGCCTGGGGTGGAGAGGAGGGAGAGGCATTGCTCTGGATATTTGCTTCCTCTCCCTGGAGGTGAGCTGGCAAGGGAGAAGGAAGGAGATGCTGCCCACAGCACTGGTGGGAAGAAGGACAGGGACATGGTAGTGCCAGATGAGCAGGGGCTGTGTAGCTGCAGTACTGTGGGTTGTAGTCATGTCAGATCTCAAATACAAATCAAGGTCGTGCCCAGTCAGGACCTGACAGGAAAGCTTCTGGTGAAATCCTAACTGCTTCAGAAAGAAGGCGTGATTCAGGAGGGCATTGTCTTCTCCATGACTCAGCTCTAAACTGACAACCTGCCACAGGCACCTCAGAGATTTCTTTTACTGAAGGGCTTGCCCTTTCAAAAGGGTACCCGGTTTTAGGTCTCACAAACTCTGCTAAAAACACCCATCATACTCCTTCCAAAAGGTTCACATGGAGTATACCACCCGAGCCAAATTAAGACTGGGCTAATTAGTACTATTTTGCCTTCTTAAATTCTCCCAGGAAATTTTTTGATTCAAGACTGCTTTTCACTTCCTGCTAAATACTGTTGGGAGTTTGCTGTGTTGCACTAAACAGCTCCTGGAGTCTTTTTCCCAGAGGTGGTTTCATTTTCATTGTGGGTGACCTTTTTACACAAAAAGAGTTCGTAGAGCACTTTAGAGTTTTTCAAGGTTCAGGCCAATAGAGATTCAGGTGAATTGGTTGAAGAAGGGGAGGTGAAGGACTAATAGCTCTACTTTTTCCTGCCTGGCATCTGTACCTTGAGTGTTAATTAAATCAGCTCAGATGAAACCATGGTCATGCTGCAGTTCTCTGTTTCTCAGAACTATGTTCTCAGTTGAGGCATATCTCCCAGGGCAATTCAACACTTCTAGTCATACCCTTTTTTATACCCTCAGGTCCTGATTGGGCATCCTCTACTTTGGGTGTCTTTATATGCCTCAGCTGTTCAGGAATTCACCGCAACATCCCTAGCATCAGCAAAGTCAAATCCCTGAAGATGGACCACTGGGATGATGCTCAGGTGCAGGTGAGATCTTTGTCCCCACTGGTATGTCAGGTAGGCTGGGTCTAGGTCATACTCTAACTGTCCTGGGAAAATCAGTCCTTTGGCCTCACAGAGTTGGAGATTTAATCTGATGAATCTGTCCCTTTGCTGCTCATTCTCTGGATACTCAAGCAGAGATAACTCCCCATAACCCACTGGGAGAGGGAGGACGCCCTTGCCTTATGTGTCTCCCCATGTCCTGTTAACATTATGGCAAATGCAGGGCTCTTGCAATATATCTTGCTAAGGCTCAGGGTCTTTGTCGCTCCAGATTACTCATTTCCCACTTGCTGGTGCCAACCAGCCTCAATGTGTCTTCTTGGTTTCAGCAGTCCAAGAGGAAAATCTTGGGCAATTCCATGCTCTGAGAAGAATTTCCAGATATAATGTGATCTCTTGAGAAAAATGGCATTTATGGGAACTTCACTTCTCCCTGTTACAGCACTTCAACCCATTAATCTTCAGAGGACTGAAAAAATTTTCCAGAGATCCAAAGAAAATAATCTGTATCTCACTGCTCTTTAGAGAGGAATGAAGAGGTTTGGAATGTCCTCCCAGATGGAATTGCAGAGCTGTTGTTGAACTCTGTCTCCCTAGAGATGTGGGGCATGGCAGCAAATCCACTGAATGTATGCGTCACAGAAGTGATGTTTATGGCACCTGTTGATTCAGGTGCAATCAGTATAACTTCTGAGAGCAGACAAGACCTTTGAGACCCACCTTTCTGTAGCCAGAGTTTGCTGGGATGTTGCAATGGAGGGGAAAGAGAATGCTTCATTGGGGCTTGATGTGCATCTAGCCCTGTACTGGGTCAGGAGAGAAAAAGGTCCAACACCAGCCTGCATCAAAGGGAAGGTGCTAACTCTCTGTCTAACTCCACAGTTTCTGGCCAAGCATGGGAATGCTGTGACCAAAGCCATATATGAAGCTCACATCCCTATTTACTATTACCAGCCAACCTACAATGACTGCCAGTAAGTTGCTGCATACAGAAGAGAAGGGGGAAGGGCAGTTCTGGGTTCCTTTAGTTTGTATGTGAGCTACTTCTTACCTCTGTCCCTAGAGTGCTAAGAGAACAGTGGATACGGGCCAAATATGAACGCAAAGAGTTCACCGAGCCAGGAAAACAGCTGCCGTATTCTGATGGTAAGAGCAGAGCACAAGCACCAAAATATCCTGCCTGTTGCCTTCGCTGGAAGCTTTTGAGTGCTGTGAGGAGAAAGCTTATAGTGTTAGTGTTGCAAATCCACAAGTACTCCTGAGAACCCAACTGGTGCTTACAGGGCACTGTTTTAGGGGTGTTTAAACTGTGGGCTGCGTAGGTTGGCACTGCCATGGGTTGCTTCCAACCCTAGTATTACCAGGTGGCATTTTTGGAAGTCATGTACTGTCATGGTGGAGCCAGACCTCTGCAGTAAGGAATTTCTGTCCTGCTGCATGCCACCCCTTCTAGCCTTGGCAGTTGTCTTTGAAGTGCCAGTGCTAGTGCTGTGACACCAGGGGCTGAAGCCCAAGGGCCTGCAGAGTCAAGTGGAAAGAGTTCTGATTCCATGCCTGGGTCTGTGTGGGCCAGGACTCTGGTGTTCACAGGAGGGATGGCCCTTACGCTGTCAGAAGCCGTAGTGGGAGCTGGGCTAGGAGGTGGGAAGCATCTGGGAATGTGTTTTGGTGACCTTTTATCTGGGCTGTAAACCCAGGAACACCACCATCTTCAGCTGTAAGTCCAGAGGTGAGACCTCTCCTTCTCAAGTGTTTACTTCTCAGCAATGGTCCATCATGTGCTTTATCCCAGAGATGTGGCTGGGACCCTAGGCTGCGTGCAGCTCTCTGATGCCTATTGTGCCTATCGAGGAATGCTCTTAAAAATGGCCTTTCTGCTCCTAGGGGTGAAGGAAGGCATCCTCTGGAAGCGAGGTCGAGACAACGGGCAGTTCCTACCCCGCAAGTTCCTCTTGTCTGAGAGAGAGGGATGTCTGAAGTATTTCACCAAGCAGGATGTGAGTATGGTGGTCAACTCCCACCTCAGTGCGTACTCCACCCAGGGCGGTGGGGTCACAGAGATGTTTCTACTTCCTATGCATGTTTCTGAGGTTGCCATGATCATCCCAGGCCAGGGATAACAGAAACATGTCACTGAAAAGAGGGGTCCCCTTCCTACTGTCAGGATGATACTTCCCCACATCTTCCCTTTGTGCTTCCCTACACCATTCCCTCACTGCTGATAAATGGGCTGAACTTTCACTTCACCCATGTCCATTTGCCTGGCTGTGTAATCCTGCAGCATCCCTGGAACCAGCCTCCCCCCACTGTGAGCCAAGTTGGCAAAAATATTGTTGTTTGGTTTGTTTTGAGGAGGGCTGCTTTTCTGCTCATTCATCTCCCTGAAATGAATGGGGCAAATGCTAATATACTGTCACAGGGAAGGGAATGGCTTGGGGCAGGGAGGAGCAGGAGATGCCATACAGAGGGACTTGAGAAGCAGGCCCTCATGAGGTTCAACAAGGCCAAGTGCAAGGTCCTGCATCTGAGTCGGAGCAACCTCTGGTGTCAATACAGGCGGGGGAGGAAGGGATTGAGAACAGCCCTGTGGAGAAGGACCTGGGAGTACTGGTGGATGAAAAGCTGGACATGAACTGGTAAGGTGTGCTTGCAGCCCAGAAGGCCAACTGATTTCAAAAGAAGCATGTCCAGAAGGTTAAGGGAGGTGATTCTCTTCCTCTTCTCTGGTGAGAGTCTCACCTGGAGTACTGTGTCCAGCTCTGGAGACCTCAGTGCAGGAGAGACATAGACATGTTGGAGCAGGACTAGAGGAGGGCCACAGAGGAGGGCTGGAACACCTCTCCTGTGAAGAAAGGCTGAGAGAGTTGGGGGTGTTCAGCCTGTAGAAGGCTCTAGGGAGACCTTATTGCAGCTTTTCAGTACTTAAAGGGGACAAGCAGTGATGGTTTTAAACTAAAAGAGGGCAGGTTTAGACTAGATATAAGTAAGACATTGTTTACACTGAGGGTGGTGAAACACTGGAACAGGTTGCCCGGAGAAGTGGTAGATGCCCCATCCCTGGAAACAGGGTCAGGTTGAATGGGACTCTGAGCAACCTGATCTTACTGAAGATGCCCCTGCTCACTGCACAGGGGTTGGACTAGATGACCTTTAAAGGTCCCTTCCAACCCAAACCATTCTGTGATTCTAGGAGTGGGCTCTTTCCTTTTGAGGTTAGTTAGCCTTTAGACTGGCTCAACTGTAAAGTCAGATACATTCGCAGTGTTTCACTGGCAGTTTCAGAGTAGGCACAGCTCGATCTAAATTGGAGCGGCTGGGCCTCTCATTGGTTTCGAGCACGCCACATAATGAAGAGAGTGTTTGCTACAACGTGTGTGTTGGGAAGGGACAGTTATTGCCTTTCAAAACACTCCTACCCTGCCTTACCCTGCTAAGTCAGTAGCTGAGGTCTCTTTCCCACTAGGATTGCTCATGCATGACCAATGCCATTCAATTTTCAGGCCAAAGAACCCAAAATCAATGTTAAAATAGATGTCATCAATGCTACGTTCCAGCCAGTGAAGATTGGGAATCCCAATGGCCTGCAGATCACCTATCTCAAAGACAACAAGACCCGAAATATATTTGTCTACCATGAAAGTGGAAAGGTATCTGGTTTTAGCATCAAACACTGCACAGCAATTGAGGTGATTTGAGAAGCTGCTGATACGAAATAGTCTGAAGCACGGGCAGGATGGGGTGTGTGTATGTGAGCTGGTGTAGGTAACAGGGTGGGGGTTCTGGCTCTGTGTTTGTGAGAGAGTTTTGCTGCAGGGAGCAGGGCAGGAGCTCTGGTGGAGTTGGTTTGTGTGGGAGGAGCTGCCATAGAAGATTGTGCAGATGTGTTGCCTGTGCACGTGGGGAATGGGGCAGCTGTGCTGGCTCTATGTGTGTGTATGTGTGAGGGAGATGCTGTCAGTGCCGGGAAGGGAGAGCCAGCTGTGTTTGTAGTTAACACAGGGTTGGGTGCAGCTGGGTGAGTTTAGAGGGCTTGCTGTTCCTCTGGCTAAACTTTCTGTCCTGGTCTTTTCCATTCCCAGGAGGTAGTGGACTGGTTCAATGCCATTCGCTCTGTGCAGTTCCATTATCTGAAGGTAGCATTTCCCATTGCCAGCGATACCGAGGTAAGGCAGCCCCGGAGCACAGTGCTGAGTCTCCTGCTGGTACTCAGTTATGTGATAAAAGAGCCCATTAGTTACTATTAGAGCCCCAGGTACAGAAGTGGAAATTGCAGTGTTTAGAGGGATGAGAAAGTGTGTGTAAAGGGCTGTGGTGGCCAGAGAACAACTGCTTTCTGCTGTTTCTGGACACTTTGGAGACAGAAGCGACTCCTGGCTAGGCAGTTCTGCAAACATGAATTTAAAAGGCAGCTGGATTTGGGGGAATAGAAGGAAGGGTCAGGGGCAAAAGCACATAGCAAAGAGATGTAGCTAAGTAAATGTTACTCTTGCCTTTTTGTCAGATTAAAAATCGGCTGACAAGAAACTTCCTGAAAGAGGGATACATGGAGAAAACTGGTCCCAAGGTGAGCTGCTGCGAGAGAAAAAAAAACTAACAGGGACCTCCTCCTGGAGAGCCACTGACCTTCCCTACTTCAATGTTTTTCTCCTGCTGTTTCCCCATTCCCCCTGACTCTTTAGACACCCGTGAGAACAGTGTGTGTGCACCAAGGGAGGGGAGAATGAAAGGAGGGGAAGGACACATGTGAAAGTAGATGAAGCCAGAGTCCCTGCTTTCTCCCAGAACAACAGACCTCTCTGCATGTGTCTGTGTGTGCGTGACCTTACAGGTATTTAGTGTCTAGATTTCTCCTGTCACAACTCTGGGGTCCTTCACAGAAGTCCAAGAGTTGGGGAGAGCAATTGGGACAGAAAAACTCGATACTGATCCCCATCTTCAGCTCAGAAAGGGTGAGGAGGAGGTTGCTGTTAAGACGGGCTTGGTTCAAGTGGTGGGGGTGAATTTTGGGTGTCCATTCGCACTGCTCGCGGCAGAGGGCACTGTCCCCTTACATGTGTCACCTCTTCCCTTCACAGCAGAGAGAGGCTTTCAAGAAGCGCTGGTTCACACTGGATCACCGCAGGCTCATGTACTTCAAGGACCCTTTGGTGAGGGGGAGACCTGACCTCTGGCAGCTGCAGACAGCAGTGCTGAGGGCAGGGCCAAAGTGCAACCAGAGTCTTTGCTCTGCAGTAAGGGAGGCTTGCAGCTTCCCCAGCTGCTCTAAATGGACTCTAGGTCTTCCCCTTTCCATCCCACTTAGTTCATCGCATGCTTTCTGTGTTTGTTTCACTGCCTGCAGACAACGGGAACAGGGAGGGCAGGGGTGTAGAGGTGGTGATGGGGTGGAGAGTGACATGGGAGCGACATGGAGAGACAGAAGCAGCAGTTCCTCTCTCAGACCTCTGAAGATCTATGCTCTTAAATTTTCCTTTTTGATTGCTGCCTTTGAGCACACCCTCCCTGCTTTTCTCAGTCCCTTGACCACCTTCAAATCTTTTTGCTGCTACATCCCTGGTCCTCACCCACTCTGTTCCTGTCCTTAGGTGCACTGCTATTATTCCCTTGTTCTTCTGGGATTCTGTAAATCCCTCTCTTCCCCTCCTGATGTGCAGGATGCATTTGCTAAGGGCGAGGTATTTGTGGGCAGCAGAGAGAATGGATATAGTGTCCAGAAGGGATTGCCTTCAGGGACACAGGGCAACTTCTCTTGGCACTATGGCATCACCATTGTCACCCCTGACCGGGAATACCTCTTCACCTGTGAGATGGAGACTGACCAGCTGGACTGGATTGAAGCCTTCACTAGCGTCATCAACCAGGCCATGACACCACAAGAATATGCAAGTAAGTGCCCGGATTCTGTTTCTTTCCTCTCCTGCCATTGGTTCAGGGTATTGCCCTAACACACCACCTTTTTCCTTCGCTACAGTTGAAGCCTACTTCAAGTTTAAATCCTAGGAAGCCAAGCAGGAACCTCGCCATGACTCAACTCTACCAGGTGGACTGTCAGGAGAGGAGATTGACATCAGAGAAACACAGTGCTCTTGAAGCACCCTTTGAAGCACTTTTTTTCCCTATAGATGGTCCACTTTGTTCTGAGGGCCCAATTAAGCTGCTTCCTTTCAAGTGCAAGACTTTGTGAGTCTGAATCCTCAGTGCAGCTTGTCACTGTCAAATTGCTGTGATCTGACTGGCTGCTGGCAGGCCTTGCCTGTCAATCGGGCCTTGAAAACTTGGCACTTGCTGTGTTGGACGTGGAGCCTAGAATCACTCCTGCATGAAACTGCAGACAGCCACCAACCTTACTCAAGAAAACAGCTTCCTGGCTGGAGCTGCACCCCAGTGAGCTGCAGGGGCTGCTGGATGAGGAGAGACTGTTCATTTACAAGAAATGGCTTCTCTGCTGGTGACAGAGATGTGAAATGTTTAGATATTTGATCAGCTAGAGCTGTAGTTGAGAAAGGTCACTTAAAAGATGTAATCTAACAGCCAAATGTGGGGCCTGTTTTCTTCTGCCATGTATGGGCTTGAAAGCTTCTTTGGACCACATTTGTGTGGAGACCTTCCTCTGGTTGCTACAGAGAAGGTTAAGAGATCTGCTCAAAACCAATGTGCAAGTATACTTGTGTGTATGCGGATAACGTGTGTGTGCGCACACCACAAAAAATGGCAGAAGGCGGAATGCTGCCTTAGGGATGACACCGTGAGGGATATTCATGCCATTGAAGCTCAGCTGTCAAATTTGAGTCTCTAGTCAAACCAATGGAAAGAGGTTGAGTCTGACAGAGAGCAGCCTATGACGTGTCTGATACAGACTTTGGGGTCTCTGTTGACTGTTCTAGAGCCTAGGGGTGGATGTCTGAGGTTAGTAATACACGTATCTCTGCTCCCTTGTTCTCTGTACACCAAGGGCCTGGCACTTTAATTCTGCCCTATACATGACGTATATATTGTTTATTACATACATATATCATCTGATGCAGTTGTAAGAAGCCTGGGTGTTCATGTCCTTCTAGTAACAGTTAGCTCTGACCACTAAATCAACCCATGACTCATATCTTACAAGGTAATCTCTTGAAGCTCTCCTGGGAGAGCTATGTTTCAGATGCTAGAAGGACCAGCTGCATTCTGCTGATGCCTGTAGAACCTGTAAAACTGTGTCTGCAGTTTTATGCAGGCAGTGTGAGAGTAGGCATCTCATGTGTTAAGGGAGCTAGCTGGAATTAATGAGGCAACCACTATTTTAATTAGCTCCTAAAGAAATGAAATTTTAAAACCCCACTGTAATTTATTTTAACTTCCTAAATGAGCTGAGCTGTGAACTGCTAAGGCATGAGGTCATTTCTTGAAAAAAGGCACAGACAATTGGAGCAAGGAACGATGGCTCTTCATTGTGTTTCCCAGGGTACGTGTACTGTGACTCTTCCCATCAGAGACAGACTGGCAAGAGCATGGTCCAAGAGGGCCCTCTCTGTGCTGGGACCATCACAGCCTGTTGGGAGTATTGACTTCCTGGATGAGAAGCAGCACCACTCGTCCTGCTGCCATGACACAGTGGAGCTCCATCCAAAAGTATATTTTCACTGCAGTTTACTGGTCTCTCCCAGTTTGGAGCATGACTGTCCTAAAGCCCAAAAGCCATTGCAAAGCTTACCTTCCAACATGAAGAGCCTTTTGGTTCTGGTAACCTGAAAATAAGACAGTCCGTTTAAAAAAAGGCTCAAGCCCCATCCAAACAACTTGAAAATTCAGTTCTCTGGGAAGAATAGTAGAGAATGTGATCCAGACATGCCAAGAGTTGACACAGATAACCCAAAGGGAGGCCTCTGAAGTTGCCTCCATCAGTGCCATGTGCCGTACGCCCACTCCTGTGGCATGGCCATGCTGAAGCTATTGCTGTTGCATGCAGCACATTGCTTGGGAAGGTGCTTGGGTCCTCCTGCAGCAAGGGCAGTACGAGCAGGGTGCTTCCTTCTGTTTGCTGCTGAGTTACTGCTGCTGGAGATGAGTGGAGGCATTGAACTTGGCCACAATGAAGCTGATACACTGACAGTGCAAAAGAATGTAGCTGGAGTGGCCTGATAACCTCTGTGAACTAACAGCAGAGTGCGTTTGGTAATGGCACAATGTCTCCACTCTGCAAGTGCTGGCCCACTGTGTCTGTTCCCTGAGACAAGCAGGCTTGGATGTGGTGAAGAAAGAGCAGAGTAGCATTGAGTGCAGGAGGGCATAGGTGTCATGCCGCAATGTCCCACTAGAAGGCAATGGTGCCTTCTTAACAGGCTTCTGCTCCTTGCTCTGAGGTGAGGCAGCAAGTCCTGGGGGGAGGAGGGAAGGAGGGGGAAAGCTTAAAGAAGAAGGATGGTCTTTGAGGAGAGGGAGGAAAGAGTGGGTCTAAAATGTCCAGACCTTTGAGTCTCTAGGAGATTGCTGCTCACTGGGGGACAAGGGTGGAACAGGGCAAGGTCACAGAAAATGTGAGATATCCTCCCATCTGATGGGCTTGCTTGCAAACTGGAGGCTATATACATTGTCTACGCCTCGAGGGGCCCTGATGCCCATGGAAGAGAGTGAGGGACAGGCCCTCTCAGCCTGGCTTGGCTAAGGGCCAAGGAAAGCAGTGTGGCAGCTCCTGACCACACTCATGACTCTCTTTCATGGCTGGCCTTTCTTTCCCTTCTGAAGTTGCAGCACAATGCTTTTTTACCCTGCTAGGTCATGGAGTCTTGGCTTTCACTCTATCCTCTTTCAAATGAGGAAAACTGTGCATGGGAGAAAAAGAACAAGAAGGAAGAGGGAGCCAGAGGAAGGTGGAGAAAGGCACTGGGGAAGAAGGAGCATGCCTGCAAGAAAGAGGAGGGAGCCAGCATTGCTCCTCAGCTAGTGGCGAAGAACCCAGTATAAACTGGCACTGTGTTCACACCAGTGTGTGAAGCTATGAGTCAGACACATTCCTCTGTGCAGTGGGCAAGGCAGCTCTCCAGGGGCTGGTTTGGGGGGGTAGAACCCACTTCTCTAGAAACTGTCTGAGCTGAGAGGACACAGACCTGGGAGAAGGAGAAATCCACTTGTCCTCTGAGTCTGCTGGTTTCTGTGGGCCCAGTGAATGCTGGAGAAGCAACAAATGAGGAGCTGGTGAAGAGCGGAGACATTTCCTCCTGGCTGGCAGAGGTTATTTTGCACCTATCAGTCTTGAAGGGGAGGGGGCATCCCCTCCTCAGCCCTTTGGTGGTTAAGGAAAACTGCTGGATTCAGCTTGTGATGGACAAGATCAGCAAAATGGACTGGGCAGCCGGAGGTGAGGAATAGACTTCTCTGGAATACTCTATGTCTGCTGAACTCTCACTATTCTTCCCTCTTGTATTAAGGCTAGACATATCCCATACAGCGAGGAGGGAAGGTCAAGAGAAGGAACAAGTCACTGACAGCCTGACTTGCTCTTGCTCATCCTACCCAAACATGTCGTGTGATCCTTCCCTCATCAGCACAAGGCCTGGAGAGGATCCTGAGGGTGGCATCTTCTCAGAGGAAAGCAGTGGTGAGGGTGATGGCAATAGTGTCCTGGGAAGTGACAGCCCAGTCACGGGGCCACTGGGTGCAGTGCTGCTGGTCATGTGCCTCACTGGGATGGTGGGGAACATCTACACAGTAGTGGTGGCCTCTGGCAAGGTGGCAGGCCGCTCAGTGGGCTCCTTGGGTGTCTACGTGATCAACCTTGCTGTGGCTGACCTCCTGTACCTGTCCACCATCCCCTTTGTGGTTTGCAGCTACTTTGCCCATGACTGGTTCTTTGGGGACATGGGCTGCAGGCTTTTGCTCAGCCTGGACCTCCTCACCATGCATGCCAGCATCTTCCTTCTGACCGCCATGAGCCTGGAGAGGTACTGGGCGGTGGCCAGGCCACTGCAGGCCAGGCGGGCCAGCAATGCGTACCGCAAGATGGCCAGCGCCATCCTCTGGCTCCTCTCACTTCTGCTTACGGCCCCCATGATGGCGATGACCCAGCTGCGAGAGGGTGGTGGCCCCCACAAGCGCATCTGCATCCCCACCTGGACACCAGCAGCCTTCCGGCTTTACCTGACAGTGCTCTTTGCCACCAGCATCCTGGCACCCGGTGTGGTGCTGGGTGTTGTCTACACCCGCCTGGTCCAAGTGTACCGGTCCTCTCTCTGGAGCCCAGGGCTGCCGGTTGCTGGCCGGGCCCCCACCCGGCGACTCTTCTCCAGGATCTCTGCCATCGTGGTGGCCTACTGGGCTTGTTTCCTCCCCTTCTGGGCCTGGCAGCTGGCTGGGCTGTACCAGGGTGAGGGGCTGGGCATTGGCCCCGCTGCCCAAGCCTACCTCAACTTTGGCGTCACCTGCCTGGCCTATGGCAACAGCTGTGTCAACCCCTTCCTCTACACCCTGCTTGCCGGCAGCTACCACCAGCAACCCTGCTGCAGTAGAATGGGCATGGCACAGCTGCCAGCACCCTCCAGCGAGGCCCCAGGGAACCCAGTGGGAGGCCACAGCATCCCCCTGGCTTCTGGGGAGTTGTTGGGGTCTGTGGGGGAAAGCGAGGTGTGAGCAGCACCCTAGGTTGGGACCATCTCCCAGGCTTTGGCTGGGGTTGAGTCAAGAAATAAAAGTGCATCACTTTCCCTGCTTGTGTGCAGAGTCTTCCATCATTGTTGCAGTGCCTTCCCCTTTCCAAGGCCACTCACCCTCCTTAGCTGGGGATCCTGACTCCATCCTCAGGTCCTTCAGCCCTCACATGCCAGCCTCTGCATTTCGCAAGGCCGAGGAGTGGGTGGAAGGGAGCAGTCAGCCACGATATATCTAAATTATACAGCTGGGGAACCCTCACCACTCCTCACCTCCTCACTAGCAACGGGCCAAGCCATAACAGTCAGGATAACAGTGAGTCACAGATTTCACAGGACCGGTGAGTCACTTCAAGAAGGATCTACTCTAGCAGGAGACCTGAATAAGGTTCATCCTCTTGTGGTAAAACTCACACTCAGCTTTCTTCCCCCACCCTCCACAAAAAAAAAAATCTTTGAAGAGCTTTTCTAAAAAACGTTGAGAGACACATAAGTGCATTTAAGAGACATTGTGAGGTTGTCCTGAAGTACAGCTGGTGGAAGTCAGCACATTTTTTTCATCTTTCAAGATCAGTCTAGCAGAGGAAGCTGCAAAGAGAGATCTCCACTATATGTCCATCATCACAGCTCATGTCCCTACTGTGGTTGAGGAAATGCCCAACTCTCAGTCCTACCAAATGTACCCCAGTTTGCCAGACTGTCAATGCCACTGCATAAAATGGTGCAGATCTCTCGCCCTGGGGCCATCCAGCCTAGTGTGGCTCACTTGCACACAGCTAAACTTTCTTCTCATTCCCAGAAAGGATGGTCTCATCCTTATCATGCCACAGGAAGAGTCCCCAGGTTAAGCTGTTGCCCAGTCATGTCTATGCACAGGGTGGCAATGTTAGATGTCATATTTACTATTATAGATGTAGCCCTGAAGATAAGGATCTGATCATCCAGAGCAGACTGGGGCGGTTGTGGGACTTCAAGAGAGATCCAGCTGCAGAGCCTCAAATTGCTCGTACACCTGTCCTGGTTTTGGCTGAGCTGATTTACCTTCTTAGTAGCTAGAATAGTGCCGTGTTTCGGAGTGAGTGTTGGAATTGCTATCAGAAGAATGCTGATAACATACTGTTGGTTTTGGTTGTTGCTAGGAAATCAAGGACTTTGCAACTTCCTATGTTTTGCTAGTATGCAAGTGCACGAGAAGGTGGGAGGCAGCATGTCCAGGACAGCTGATCCGAACTAGCCGAAGGAATATTCCACACCATGGAATGTCATGCTCAGTATATAAATGGGGGCAAGTTGGCTGGGGGGTGGATCGCTGCTCAGGCATCGGTCAGCAGGTGGTGGGCAATTGCATTGTGCATCACTTGGCTTTTCTTGGGTTTTATTTCTCTCTCTTTTTATTATATTCCTTTTCATTATTATTATTATCATATTTTATTTGGTTTTCTTTTTTTTCTGATTCTCCTCCCCATCCCACTGGAATGGGGGAGGAGTGAGTAGACAGCTGTGTGGTGCCTGGTTGCTGGCTGGGGTTAAACAAGGACAACACCCTAAGTGATCCTGCCTTCCAGCTCAAAAACCCATCTTGAGCACTTGTCTCCAACTCATCTCTCTCTTCCTCCTCAGCTACCCAATTCCTAGCCACCAGGCCTCCCTCTACATGGGTACCTGTGACACAGGATCTGGCAGAGCTTCACGAATTATGGAACAAAAGCAGGAAGTGCTGCCACAGGGGCAAGTTCCCATGCTCCAGCTGCTCTGCAACTCCTTAATGGGAGAAATTAGCCCAGCCAGGACTGCAGGGAGCCCTTGTAGGACATCAAATTGTTTGTGCTTCATGTTGCTTATGGTCAAGCCTGGAAGTAAGGACCTAAAGATTAGGCCTTTCCATCCCAGGCCTACCTGGCAATTGGTGTGCACTGAGGGAAAGGCAGCTCCCACCTTTCCTATGCCCACCAGGCACAGCCTGCCCAAAAGCAATAGTCATTGCTGCCAAAGTAGCATTAGACTAGGAGAGCCTTTGAGGCAGCTGCTGGCTGACAACTTGGACAGTGATCCACAGCCCAGTAATAACTATGCTGTAACATCAGACATGCCTCACTACCTTCAGACTCCTCAGAGGCTAGCCTCAGTTTAGACTGTGAAGTGCTCATGCTTATTTAGGCCAATATGAGTGAGGAGCTAACAAAAGCATAATGGACACATCCTTAGTGCTCCACACCCCATCTGGGCATTGATACCTCTCCCAGCTCTGGATGAAACAGGCGAGGCATGGGGCAGAATAAAACCAGACCCCTCCAGGTTACCGCACTATGTGCTACATGAGCTATGGCTCAACTGTATTTATGCTTCTGTAGTTATGGGAAGAAAGGATTTGGATGAGGAGCCCCCTGCTCCACCACACCCAGCTTAGGCCCATGCAGCAGCAAGAAGCCTCAAGACAGAAGAGAGCTGTGTCACAAGTAGGACCAGCCTCTACAAAGGGGTGAAGGCCAAAGCTAGTACAGGAGGACTTTCTCCTCACTCCATGCACCACTAGGTTTACCTAGTACAGCAACTCAAGGCTGTCTGAGGGCAGCCAGGGATGTTTCAGTTAAGGAGAGATAGATTTAATCAATCCATTTTACTCAGGCAGGGTTGAGGTGTCAGTCTAGACCTCAGGAATGAGTGATTTTGCCTAAGGGACACTTCCACTCTCCCCCCAGTCACATCTAGTCCCAATGTTTCCTCTGGAGACTCTCCTTTAGCTTTCCACCTTCTGCCTTCCTAGGCTTTTGACTCTCACCCACTTCTCCACCCATGACTCCAAGTGCCAAGGCTAGCACAATCCCACTCACATATGGTACTCAAGCAAAGTTGGCTACTGTCCTCCCCCTACCCCTTCAGCAAGATATGACCAACCCATGTAGACTTGCAGCATAAAACAGATTGAGACTAGGTAGACCAAAACTCTTATTTATTGATCACTTTTTCCTGTATCTTTGAGATGGACATGTCAAAGGAAGTTATTCCCAGCTGATAGACTGAAGTGTGAAGTCTCCTTGTGTGTCAAAGTAGTCAAAGACAGAGAGACCAAGCCGGTTAGGGAATGTGAACTGATGGCCTGGCAGGTGGACCGTCAGATCACTTTGGTTGACAGTGAAAGCGATCTGCAAGATGAATGGGAAAAATCAGAGAAAGTTTCTCCCAAGACACCTTCAAGCCTTTCCCCTCCACAGCATTGCTGTGCCACCCTCTGCTTTGCAAGGTGAACATGCTCAGCAGCATAACCTGCTCTTCAACAGCAGGAGTGTTACTCTGGTCTCCCAAGAGATGCCAATTCCCTGCTCAGTTCAATAGTAACATCTTTGAGCTAGCACATTTGATCCCCACCCTCCATCGCTGCTCAGAGCCCTGGACAGTGGCACCAGCCAAAGCAGGAGAAGCCAGCCACCCCCTGTACAGACAGTCCTGACAGCCCCTGCAGTTGGGTGCCCTGTGCCAAACACTCCCTTCACCAGTGCACGTACAGAGAGTGAATCCCATGCCTCACCTCTGCTGTGCCCCCCTTCTGGAAAGGGAAGACAGTCTCCCTGTGCTCTGCACCCCACTCTTCTACCTTCTTTGAGTTGCACACAATGGTGTTCACATCACCATGAGCATCAAAACGGGGGTTGAAGTGAAGCCCGAGGTTGGCAGCATCCTTCCCCAGATTCATCACAAAGCTGCAGAGAAAGACAACATGAATACTGTTTTAATCACTACATGGTAGCATTTTGCTCATTATCATGACATCTCTGGGTCTGTTGCTTCAAGCCTAGCTGCAGGTAACCAAAGACATCCTTTGCTAAACTGCACGGCTTACCTAAAAAGATCGTGTCAGTAAAGGGTACTCTTCTCTGCTGGGGTAATAGGACCCACCGTGTCATCTCTTGGAGAGACACCGCTTGGTTTCCACAAAGCTTTTAATAAGATAAAGGTTCAGCACTTGGCCCCAAGCAGGGAGTTATCCTGCACCCAAACCAGCTCCCAGGGAGTCAGTTGCTTTTCAACGATTTCTTTCCAGCCCCAGACTGTTAGCACACTGCCTGACAGCCACTGCCTTCTCCCCACCCTTCAGGCAGCTGAAGTAATTGCCATGTCATTAGCTATCCCAGAGCATCTGCAATGGTAGTGGGAGGAAGCAGCCTCTTAGCCCAGCATCCACCTTGCCTCCAGGCCTCTTAGCCAGATGAGAAGAGAGTAGGCATATTACTTGGCAAGAGAAAGCCCAGGAGGCTTCACTCCTGACGCGACCAAACTTCAAAGGCACTGGGAAGAGCTGGGACATGTTTCCTGGAACACCACTAGTGCTGGTACAGCAGCTACAAGCTCCACCTTACCCACCAAGAGGCCCCATCAGCCACAGACCTGCACAAGGGCTTGGGGGTGTAGCAGAGGCTTCCCTGGAGGCCCCAGACACCCCTATTCCTGCAGGCTTAGGAGCACATTTCTACTTAGTCCCACCTGCCCAACTACTACCTTCCCCCTCAACATCTGACAGACATCTCCACTAGACGAAAGCAAGCTTCAACAGCCTGAGACCCCCTGCTGCAATATGCAGTCTTTTGATTTGCACCATTAGCTGGAGCTGTGGCTCAGAGCATCCAAGACCTCTCAGCTGCTTGGGCTATCATCTCCTCCTGCCCAGTGAAGCAGGGCACTATAACAGTGTCCCTGCTCCTGGGCCATCTTCATGCAGGGGAGCAAACATGGCTGTCCAGATGGTATCAACCCACATCTCAGTATAGACACAGCTTCTGTTTCCTTTATGCTGCACTAGAGAGGATGTGGTCACTCCTAATGCATGCAGCTAGAGCTTCACATCTGCTTTGGCTTAGCCCCTTGGCAGTAGCATGTGTCTGCAATGTGCATTAGGCAATGACTCACTGGGAAGCACTGCTGGTGTTAACCCCTTCCAAAGCTGCTCCTCTCCCTCTCAAGGGAGGGATCCCTTCTGCCCTCCACCAGCAGAAGACCACTCAGTGTGGTGCCTTGGCCATGTCTAGGCAGCACAGCTTACCTCTTGGCACTTGGTGCAATTTTCCCCTTGATGGTGAGGCGCTGGCCAGGCTTGAGACCCAAGTTGGTGCATACTGGTCCCTGGGGAACATGGAATCAGAGACATTAGCTCAGTACCTGCTGGCTCACATGCTCTGACTTGGCAGCTCTCCTTGCTGCTTTGCAAGATGGTGCATTGCTTCGGATGGCTGGAGAGACAGGGAAGCTCCCTTTCCCTAGGGCACTGCACCAGGGACATCCCAGAAGAAGTTACTTCAGTCACATGGGACACGTGCCCAATTTCCCAACCTTTCTCCTGCTGCTCTCATCAACATATCTGTATTCCACAGCAGTGAAACTTAAGTACCTGCAAGCTCCCATCACACCCACCCTGTCTCAAACACACCCATGTGCCTTGTGGGTCTCTCATCATCCCACACAAGCCTGGCTGCACAGGGATGGAGCCTCCACTCCCTTCCCCCAGCTGGGATTTGAACTTCAAGCCTTACCCAGGTCTAGGGTCTCAGACACTTTGCTCCTCGGCTCTCAGGAACTTGAGGTTTTTTTTTTTCCTAGGCTCAGCTTTTGCAAGAACATTCTGCTGCTTCATGTACACACCTTTCTCTACTTTCTCTAATAGAACTAATATACCCTGGTAAACCCATACGTATTCATTTTTTTATCACAGCAGAGGCAAGACCCTAAGAATACTAAGAATTATTCCCCCATCTCATTTTAATAAATAAGCGTGCACTTGGGACACTCTTGGATTAACTACCCTCAGTCTAATGAAAGATAAATTAATCAAAAGAAGTGCAATCACTCTTCTGACACAAGCATCTCCCTGGCAGCCCTTGACACTCATAGGAGGACACTTCTGTATAGCACATTTCCTTGGAAGAAAGGGATAGATAACAATTTAGTGACTCATGAAAACTTCAGCCAGGAAGCAAGCAGCAAGGCTGCCCAGAAGAGATGCTCAGAGAGCAGTAAACATAGTGCAGCTGCTTCCCCAGAACAGAACTGCTGTAGAACAGGTTATCCCAGCTTGGGAGCCAACCCAGTAAGGACCCCCCACATACCTCCCCAAAGGGATCCTGCAGGGGAAAAAAAGCAAGAAAACACTCCTGCCAGAACAAGAAATAGCAGCCACCTCTCTGCACTGGATGCAGCAGAGAGCCTTCCTCCCCAGCAGAAGTGACTCAGGTCTAGCAGACCCTCTGACACAGCAGCTGATGAGGAGGTAGAGAAGGATAGTGCAAGTACAAGCTCACACCAAGCCAACACATTCCACACAGTCCCACTCCATGAAGCACCACCTACAGCCGAGCTGCTTCTGCAGACCACACACCAGCTGCACCATCCCTTTCCTACTCACACAAGACATTGTGCTGTTCTGCAGGCTAATGCTCCTCTCCACCAAGGTGCAACAGTCCCAGGCAAGTAACTAAAGGGGCCCCACCCTTGCCTTTAAATAGATGGAGAGCTGAGTTGTCCCAGCCCTTCTCCACTCCACACACCAATCAGATAGAGGAGAGGGAGGGAGGACCTATCAGGCAGAACTGCCTTCTCCCACCCTCACCCAGGCTCCTCTCCAGGATGCTAAACCCAACCCTTCCAAGCAGGCCTGCCGGCTGCCCCGGGAGGAGATCCAGCAGTGTGTGGCCGTGAAGCCAATGGAAAATAGTTTTACAATGAGCGTTTTACTATCCAAGGCTTTTATCCCACATGGAAAACGGTCAGATGGATTGAGACTTGGCGGGAAGGGTCTGGGAGGAGGGCTGGGCCCTTCAGCTCTGGCTAAATCAGAAGCAGTAGATACATCACTAAGCACACACAGTACCTCAGAAACACTTTGTGGTCCAGGTGAGACCCCAGGAGCAGAGGACTATAGCTGGATCCAGGATCACCCTGAAAAACTATCAAGACATTCTGTCCCCAGAAGCTGCCTGGCTCCTGATCCACCCACAGGAACCAAAGGAGAGAAAATAGTCCTTGATCTACAAGAACCCCTAGATGCCCTCAGGACTATGCAGTTCATCTTGGCTATAGGGCACAGCAAGCCAGGAGGAAGCCGTCTTGATGGGATGGGGAGGAATTGTGCAGGAAAGCTCAGTGCCTGGCTCTTGCACCGACCCTGGGCACACTTTAGGGGCTGTGGAACAAGGGAATGGAGGCAAAAGGCTCTATTACAATAAGCCATAGGATATATATGTCTTTTATCTGCGTCTGTGTTCTTTCTGTGGTGAGGATGATTCACTCCGAGTGAAAGGACTCCTTTGGAAAAAGTTACCCAATTACTACATGGCTCAACTGTAATTACTCTGAAAGAGGAGGGAAAAATATCAGGCAGTGGGCCAAGTCTGTGGCTTAAAGCTCTCCTTGTCTTGTATATTTGTCTCAAAATCACAAGATGTTTTGTGATTTCCTGGAGAGGCCCAGAACTGAAACTCACTGAAACACTTTCTTCTCTTTCTATGAGGCCCACCAGTTCCTCATCTCCTGAGGACATGATAGTCCCTATCTCTCTTACCCCTGTCAAGCACCATCCCAGAGGTTGTCACTCCTAGGTGTTTCCAGTTAGTGCCATCAATGCCAGCAGAGGTAGCAGAGAGACCCTCCTGCCTGCTGGAGCTGGAAAGGTGTCCTGGTTTAGCCAGCCAGCAACTACACACAACGCAGCTGCTCAGTCATTCCTCCCTGCTCCTGGTGGGGTGGGGAGGAGAACTGAAAAAAAAGGTAAAACTTGTGGGTTGAGATAAGAGCAGTTTAATAACAATAATAAAAACATAATAGTAATGAAAAACAATATAGAATCATAGAATGTT